>JAOEHI010003023.1:0-39158 GCA_025447815.1 Percopsis transmontana
ATATACATACATATATATATATAGCCTATATATATATATGTGTGTGTAAAATACTGAATTAATATTTCAAAGTCAAACTGTATTTCACCATTACATTGATAATTTACTTACCATTGTAGTTTCAGCAATGGAGCCAAAACTGTTTATAAAAATGTTGCAAGTGACGTTTACAGGGGGACCTGCAGGAGAGAGGGAGAAGGGGGGTCAAATATATTTCTGTTAGCACGGAATAGATGGGTTTCATCGGAAAGACCACAACTAGAACTAAGCACAAGAAAATACTCCAAAAGACAGCAGCAGTGCGAATGTGTCAAGGTGTGCGTAAGTGCACACCCACAGACACCTTTATATGGTGGAAGTGTGTGTGTTTTCTAAACCTGTAGTACCACTTGTTTTTGCTAAAAATCTAGTCTGGCCGAGATAATATTAACTCAAACACCTGTGAAAAAGATGCTAGATAATGAAGCTAAATTGGGAAAAAAGTAAAATCTTGAAATCTTCTCCCAGATCGCTTTTACAACCCGTCGTCAGGCCCCCACTTTGAGAATCCCTGTACTTGCCCTCAAGGGCATGGATAGTCCATCAGTGACTGCTATGACTTCCTGACAGTGTCAAAAAGTGGATATAGACAGGGGTGTAGCATTGTATACTGTCTCATACCAACCAAGAAAATTTAACAGCAGGATTAAAACAAACTCTTATCTTCCTGGAGATTGGATGAAGGAACCTCAATAAACGGTATGGTATCACTTCCCAGGAGTTGTCTTAGTAATAAATAAATAAATAAATAAATAAATAGATAGATAGATAGATAGATATATTCTGCTCATATACTTCCTCCATAGTTTGGGGGAGGAAAAAGAAACAAGGTTGTTTTTCAGAGGACTCAAGGTGGACAACACAAATACAATTGCGACATGGTGGTTTGGCAAAATGAATGGAGCAGACAGCTCTGCTCAGCTGACATCGGAGCTGTAATTTTGTCAATTATAAGGCCAGGGTATTGGTTATATATCATGTGTCACATTGCTGCCAGCAACCATGGATGTTTAGGATCACAGAGGACAAGAGCTCTTTTCAAAGCCACTACTTTGCCACAATGCAGTTTACCATTAAGGTTTCATTCACAGCACCTGCTGTTTTTTTCAAAACAGGTATAGTCTAGGTTCAGTCCGGTTTAGTCACAGAAATACCCAAATGCTATCCCAATTGCTGTCAAAGCAAAACTATTAAGTCAAGAGTCCTGTCTGATTGTTACAGATTGATGCTAATATCCGCACTAATATATATGAAAACGCAAATTTTTCTCTCTGTATTTTTTAGCCTTCTGTCAACACTAACCTGGTGTTTTCCACCACTGAAAACCGAGCCTTTAAAAAGCGCACTTCCACAGCTTTTCACAGCTGCTGTACCCAGTCATAGCCAAGCTCACTACCACCCATACAAGTGTGAACGAAGTGTGTGTTCTGAACAATTCAAAGCTTTCCGAAGAATGGCATGAAAATTGTCCAGGAGCTCTCTACTTAACCTCAGCGAACGACTGTGCCCTCACATAGAATGTAAGACAACACAAATAACATCTACGGTGGATGTGGTTAAAAAGGTTGCTTGCACGCTCTACTTCTTAAGCAACGCAGAATGCAAAAAAAGTCATGCAGAGCATACCAACAGTATAATATTGTGTAATTGTTTCTATGGAATACAAAACATGTGGAACAGGCATGTATATTATTTTTTGTCCTCTTAACCTTGACAGCAACACAAGATTTTCTTTGGGTATTTGAAAATAAAGTGCTAATCTAAATTGTCGTTGTTGAATGTGGTCATTTTTTATTATTGCAAACAATATGTTTTTTATAATAAAAAAAAAAAATCAAATAGGATTTCAAAAAGTGTACATAGTGTACGCATAGTGTTCTTTGATGAGAAAGGGTTAAATTACAACAATGCAAATACTATACCAAATGTACAACAACATGGCGAGTCATTGGTCATTACAAAGTAACACATTACTGTAATCACATTACATTTGTCTATAAAGCAGTAATGTAATGAATTACTGTTACTAATCAAACAATGATGTAGTTACTTTTTTATATGAAGTGGGCTGGTTTTTATCAACATTGCTGTTGGCTTAGTGGTATTATTTTATTAAAGTGCATAAAAGAAAGATCTTGTGTCTTCCTTATTATGATATGAATTTGTACTGATATGTGGCCATATGTAAGGTTTAACGAACAATTGTTAACTGGCAATTACGTGACAATGCATCTCAAGCGATGATGCGGAGTAATGAAAAAGCAATGTAACAAATAACTTTCTACAGGGAGTAAATAAGTAAAGTAATCCATTACAGTTACAGCATTTAGCAGATGCTTTTATCCAAAGCGACTTACAATTACATTGTTCTATTACATGGAGCAGATAGGGGTTGGGCATCTTGCTCAAGGATGCTTACAGGTAGGCTGACTCTAGGGCTTGAACCCACAACCTTACGGCTGGGAGTCCAACACCTAGACCACTAGACTATCCTGCCCCTGCCCCATTACTTTTAGTAAAGTAACATGTAATATGTCCCCACTTAACACTGCCCCACTCTCTCTCTCATACTCTCACACGAACATTTAAGGTTCAAAAGACTGACATACGCAAACAGAAATGGCGACATGGATATAGACCTACTCACATACATATAATGAAGACAAACAAATCTGCGTTTAGCTAGATTGGCTAACTCATCTTGCAATTCCGATAGCCGCAGGAAAAGAATCCGCAAGAATCAAGGAAGGGCCCTGGACTACTTTGAAGGCCAATTACTCTTTCTGATACAGTCCTGTAGTGCCACAGGGCACACACACACACACACACACACTAACCTGGGTAAAGCATACACTAGGGTTACAGGAAGGAAGATGTGCAGTTAAGAGGGGGGTGGGGGAATCATTAAATCTGGCCTGAGGGAAGTCTCTTTTCTGTCATGAGTAACATCTAATTAAAGAGACAGCAGATTATTCACAGGCTAGAGTGAGGACAGGCAGACACAGTAATCACTAATGAAGAAGAGTTGTTTTATATTTCATATTAATTTGTTGTTCTGCCAATGTATTGCGGATGTTTATGAGGATGTCATGAGGATGGTTTGTAGTTTTTGTAGTAGTTTTTGCGTTACGAAGAGGTCATCACAAGGCACTAACACTGCCAAGGTTAGGGGTTCCATTCCCTGTGAAGAGCAAGACACTAACTGCGCATTCACACAGGCAGTGACAAAGCTAACTACAGTTCTGTCATTTATTTCAATGAGTGCCAGGTGACACAAAGTGAAAAATCTCTATGCATTATATTATATAATATAATTAAGTCTTTCATTATGTAATTGTATAACTATTTATGTTTTAACTGTATGACAGGTAAAACATAAATAGACTAACAACACAAATGCAGTATTTAGAATGTTATTATATAATATCCATTGGTTCATCGTGCAAGTTCTACTATTACAGATAATCTTTAAGTAATTCTGTTTTTTTTTAATTATTAATTTAATTATTTTATTATTAAAAAGAATTACGTAACAGAAGTTAAACTAAATTAAACTGGGTAATAATTTAATATATAATTATAATATATAAAATATAAGCCATTCATTTAGATTTCATGTGTTTGCAATACACATGTAAGAAATATTGATGTGTTAATGGCTGTACCCATTGAACTGAAATGAAACCTAGTGAATCGAATCAGGAGATCTTTTTTCCTTATAAACCTTTTACCAAGTTTACTGTATTTAGGCACCCCCTAGTGGAGGTAGGTGGTAAGTGAATACTTCCAAACCCAATTGTCTCATGTGAAGTCAGTGCCAATAGGGGTGCTTATACTTGACATACCTGCTTGGCATACATTTCTTGTGAAGGTTGAATCTAGACACAAAGATTTAACCTCAAATAGTTAAGGTTGTAAAGTTGTTTGAGAATTATCCATTTCGTATCGTCCATGATATACCAGTACACTTCCTCTCGATGATAAGAATTTGTTATCCCGCGATATTGATGATATAGTTGATGACGTACAGTATGGGTGTTTGCAATTTCACTGGAATTTTAATTTGTGAATAAAATTCATATTGTAATTTTAGCCTACTTAATTTGTATAGTTTAGTATTTGATGATGGTCAGGAATATGTTTTATTTTTTTGGATCAATGTCTGTGTTTGCACGGCTCTCAAGACTGTATGCTGATGTGACTTGCCAAAACAATAGCGTCGAATAGTACTATTTTCATATCGTCATTTATATCGTTATTGCAAAAAATACCATGCAATATCGTAATGTAGTTTTAAGTCTATATCTCCTATCCCTAGCAGCCAGACATATTTATTTAGATGAAAACATTTCACGGTGTTGCATTGATATCCTAATTATTACTGGCACCATGTTAAGATGTGACATGTGCCTCGATAGAGACACTAGCTCTCTCATCCTAGAGAGAGAGAGCGAGAGAGAGCATTTCCATAATCGTCAGTGCTATGACGACTTCATGACGTTTTTTTTGTGAACTCTGTCTGTTGAACGTCACGCTTGGTCCCTCGGAGGGGACGAAGGAGGGAGGGAGGCAGGTGGAGGAATATCACCATTTGTCTTTTCCTGATGCCTTCCGGTCATGGCGTGTGATGCAGAGCTGAGGAGAACGCTAATGTCCCCCTCTGCTCTCCTCCTCATCTGCCCTTTCTTTTCCCCAGCAGTACATTTAATAGCTTCCCAATGATGGAGAGAGAGAGGAAGAGAGAGAGAGCGAGCGCTTTCTTTATGGCTTTCCAATAAAGCGAGCAGAGTGGAATGCAGCAAAAGAGGGGGAGAGCAAGAGACAATGAGAGAGGAAAAGAGAGAGAGTGATGAAATATGTGCATATTCTCTATGCACATTGCATTCATTAACAGAGTCTCACATTCACACCCACAGCAGAAGGAAACCCATGGCAGATTTTACTGCAGGACTACTGGCAAGTATAGTGTGTGTGTTGTCTCCATACCTCCCTCTCACTTTCATTAAAAAACAAGTGACAACAGCAATAAAGCCAAACTGCTGGCTTGCTAATAGCATTAGCGCTAGCCTAGCAGTGTTCCACACACAGCAGACTTGCATTGTATATACGGCCCTGGGTTTAAAATACAATGCTTCACAATCTGCTGCTGCTTGTTGCTGACATACAAATTGATCATGCTGCAATTGTTCTACCTGTTTCGTCCATTTGGTGAGCTTAAAATGGCTACCTCGACCCACAGATCCTGGTCTCATTGGTCAATTCAGCATTCAGACGCATCATTTCTGGTGGATGTCTCGGAACAAGGTAAAAGTGTGGTCTTGTTACTTCACTTGAATTTTATAATTGACCAGCACAAGTATAAATGAAAACAATTGGAAAATCTGATAAAAACAAGACAGAGCACCAATAGCTGGTGGTGCCCATGGTGATGAATGGCCATGGCCACTCACTTTTAAAAGTAGACTACACCTATAGGTGGTGGCTCCACTAAAGATTCTGCTTTTTACCTGTCTTCTTCACTGTCTCCTCTACTGTTTCCTCCACTGTCTCCTCTGATCTGGCAAAATATTTGGAAGGGCTGACCCTTCCCTGACCAGAATGAAAAACAGATATTTCTGCTTATTCTCTGACATCTTTAAAACAGAGAAATGCCATGTTTAATTTACGTGTAACTTTTGCCTGGGCATAAAAACACAATTCAAACATGAAATTATTAACAATGAGCCTGAGGATTCCAGAGACGTTTGAATGATTGTGGTCTTACTAAATAACGTGCCAGAGCGCTCTGCCTCACAACATGGAGGAATGACCCAGAAAAGCTAGCTTTTACATATTACATTTACATTTACAGTATTTAGCAGACGCTTTTATCCAAAGAGACTTACAATTAGTACATTTGTCAACAGTTGAACTGGTTAACCACCAGTTTTTGCAAGCAGATAACATTCTCCTAGAATAAGGACAGCATCGTGTAACAAGGTTACTTTACCTTTGCACAACACTACTCAAAGGTTTATAATTCGCTCCTCAAAACAGTAAATAATTACAATAATCGAAAGCTATCATTCACTCTTCAAACAGTCAATAATTGCTAAACTGCAAAGTGCTTAAAATTCTTAGAGCTGATCTAAGAGTAGAAAGAAGTGAATTTCTTTTTAATGTTTTTTGTATGGCTTTTTTTTTTGTATAGCTACTAGCTATGCTTAAATCCCCTTAACATTACTAGCTCACAGTATCAATTAGATCACAGGCAAGTGTTGAGGGATGTCATGGTGACAAAAAGACGAAACATTTTTTTGCATGCATACATGTGGAAATACCCTCCTCAAAAAGGGTTTAAAACTCTACATTAGAAATTCTATAATACATGTAGAATCCACCTCTCCACTGCCAATCTACTCAGTTTGTTCTCTTCACTGCACTATGGTAATTTTCCACTTTGGTTCTCTGGTTTTCTGTCTTCCAATGTCTGGGTGCTGTGACCATTCACCTCTGTGCTATTGTTAGCTGCAATGATGCTCATCTGGGAATTAAAGCTTGTTCTACAATGCAAGTTCCTTTAGATAAGAACGTCTATTGAAGACCTAAAGTATTTTTTCCTGCTGCGTCTAAAGACAAGAGTCTTAATGACTACAGCAGAATTAAGATGCACCTTGCACCTGCAGGTCCAACTGCTGTTGGACAGATTGCTCCACAGGGACATGCGTTAAACCACCGTACTGGAAACCATTGACCAATTAAATGGTCAACTCATCAACTCACCCATTGTGCCAGCTCCTTCGTTAACAGTTCCCAGGCAGTTAGCGGATCAAAGTGCCGGGAACACGATTACGGTGTTTACAAGGGGGTAACTGAAGTACAATGTGGCCGTGGAGTGAGCAATGCCGCATTATTCAGCCTTGGTAGGGTAAAACCAGACTATCCAGGGATTCTCTCCTGCGCTCTACTTCTTCCTGCCCAATTTGCTTCGATAGGCTGTTGCTAAGTGACACCTTAGCTCCACGGCGGCGAGGCGGAATTGATTCACGCCAACAAAGCGACAAATCACCAAGTCATCAAATGTGTGTGTGTGTGTGTGAGAGTGAGTGGGTGAGAGTGAGAGAGAGAGCGCGCGATAGATGGAGGAAAAGCAGCATGCTGTAAAGTATGATATGAATAACACTTGGCGAATTGTGCCGGGTCGCTTGCACTACCATCGAACCAGCTTGCTTATAAATAAATAAATAGGACTACAATGGCTGTGAGATATTGAATATTTATAGTGTGGTTGGTAGGTGGTATGGTGCGGCTAGCATTTTATTATACTCATATTCCACTGCCACGCTCCGAGCCAGAGATACTCAGTTTACGCCTACAAAGAGAGGGAAACAGAATAAGTGAGAGGTGTATTTCTTTTCATTTTGCTGTTTTTTCCCTCATTATGTCAAGACAGAGGAGGATTGTCTATTTTGCATTAGCTAACGCTAGAGAATAAACAACAGCAACTACACAACAAAGGAATTGCTTCACAGCCCAAATTTAAAGCGACGTCTTTTCCCTGAATCAACAGAGAAACATTGAAAGTAATCATTTGAATAAAAACTCTTAATTTGAAGTTATGTTATGTTAACATAACTTCTGTAGAGAAGTGTGAATCACCGTTTTTTCTTTTGCAGTTATTTTGTCCATTTTCAAAGATACACTATTTATGTGTTATATTGCCCAGAGCCCCACATTTCCATAGCAGCATACACACTGTTAAAATGTTATAATTAATGTTTTAAAACACAAATGAGCATGTGACTGTGTCGGGGTTGGGGGGTGCAGTAGGAGGAGGACTAGAGAGGTACAGTACAAACGCAAACCACTCTGAGTCACTCAGGTGTGGGAGGAGCATGTACTTTTAGAGCTTCAAACTAAAACAACAATGCTTTTGTAATGGAGGTTTAAACCGTAATGGTAATTCGGCATTTAACGAGTTTTGTTAAAGGTTTTGTAGTGATAAAACCTATAAACTCAATTAAATTCTTTGAAAGGAAAAAGTCAGTTTTTACTTTTTTTACTTTGTGTTTATATACTGTATTGCTCTTTTTAGATTCTTAACCCAATAATATCTGCACATTCAAGTTGTCGTTACAGGTTTGGGCAAAACACGCTAAATACTAGACTACTATATTACAGTGTTTCCATAACAGGGTGACGTGACGACAGGCCAGGATGAACAGGCAGATCTCGATTTGGATTGTCTATTTAATTAAATAAAGCAACTCTAAAAGCTGTCTGGAAATGTTTGAAAGTACTATGAACATTTTAAATGCTACAAAAGTCTAAAGGATAATAATAATAATAATAAAAATACTATTGAAGGAAAAATACTTTAAAATGAAGTAGTACCAGAAAAGCACTATTAAGTAGGTACTTGTGTCAGATTTTGGAAAATATGAAAAAAAGAGCACTCTGCTGAGTCAAATAATGGGTTTCCTACATAAACTTACCTCTATAGTATACCTGTATAATACTTAAGAGGAATTTAAGAGGGAAACAACATAAATATTTCATGTTGTCAGGTAGAATGTAGTCTAAATTCACACACTAGCGACTGGAGGTGAATTTGTCTCCTTCCACTTTGATTCGCATACATACTGTATTAAAAGTGCGTCCTTAATTAACCCCTAACAAAATATGGTAAGTTCTGATGTCAGGGAACCCCCAGAATAAGCCACTCTTAACACAGGATTACAAAACCACTTATGTTTCCACGCCGGTGACAGTTGTGGCCAGAGACATTATGTTTTCAGGTTGTCTGTCTGTCCGTCCCATTCTTGTGAATGTGATATCTCCAGGACGCCACATGAAACACAACATGTTTCATTTAATCATGTCACCTGCAAAGCCACTTGGCAAGGTTGTTGACGTATTTTAAGGAGTAGAATTCCAGCACAGAAGATGCCCAGACATACACCTATATATGCCTTATATGGACGGACAACGCGCCTGTGTTAGATGATGACTCTGATGAGACTGTGTGCAATTTTATCTCCAAGTATATTACAGCACAACTGCCTAACCCAAACACGCACCCAGAACTGCACAGAAAGGTTACACATCTTCAGATGCACAGCAACAACCATTCCAAGTCATGTTGCAAGAACAACTCCACCTGCAGATTTGGCTTTCCAAAACCAAAAACACAATGTAACCAAATGATGAATTGAAACAATTGCAGACAGCAAAAACAAAGCTCAAACCAATGACTTGCTCAATGATCCTCAAAATGCATGTTTGAATTTTAACTAGCTTCTATCAACCTATCAAAAGAGGTGACCGGCGACAGGGTCAGGGCGGCCCAGGCTCAATGATGCACGTGGGGAGCGAAGGCTCCGATCCAACAGACGAGCTACTTTAGCTCAAATTGCTGAAAAAGTTCATGCTGGTTCGGATATAAAGGTTTCAGAACACACAGTGCATCGCAGTTTGTTGTGTATGGGACTGTGTAGCTGCAGACCTGTCAGGGTGCCCATGCTGACGCCTGTCCACTGTAAAAGCGCCTATAATGGGCATGTGAGCATCAGAACTGGACCACAGAGCAATGAAAGAAGGTGGCCTGGTCTGATGAATCACGGTTTCTTTTACATCACGATGATTGTGCATGTCCATCGCTTACCTGGGGAACACATGGAACCAGGATGCACTATGAGAAGAAGGCAAGCCGGCAAAGGCAGTGTGATGCTTTGGGCAATGTTCTGAAACCTTGGGTTCTGCCATTCATGTAGATGTTACCACCTACCTAAGCATTGTTGCAGACCATGTACATATTTTCATGGAAACAAAATTTCCAGATGGCAGTGGCCTCTTTTAGCAGGATAATGCGCCCTGCCACAAAGCAAAAATGGTTTAGGAATGGTTTGAGAAACATAATATGTTGAATTGGCCTCCATATTCCCAAGATCTCAATCCAATAGAGCATCTGTGGGATGTGCTGTTTATGCGTGCGTACTGTATACACAGAAAGCAGTGCTGGCACCTGCTTTTTCAAACAAAGTAGCAGGTCAGGAGAAAAAGCTCAGTGGGTAAAATTGCGTCCTCTTGTTCAGAAGATCAACAGTTTAATCCCCAGGCTTGGATCATTTTATTTTAAGTGTCTTTGTTGGGTTGTTTTCTCTGTATTTATGCTTTATACAAGGGGAAACAGTTTTCACATTAAAGGAAAACTTTTGGATTTTTGCACCTGGGCCCTATTTTTCCTCGTACCGATCAAAATTTCTTCTGCATTGAGTTAGAACGCAAAAAACTTTGACGCTTATTACTACAAAGAAGAATTCCCCAACAGCAAAGCAAAGCAAACAGTAGTTGTAGCACCGTCCAAGGGGTGTTTGTGGCGATGTACAAATGTAAGTATGAGGATGACAAACAGTTTAAACATTTCTGCCACAAATTAGGTTATTGACTCAAAAGTAAAGGTAATTTGTGTATCATTCAAGGTATACGTGAGTATACATCATCTGTAAACATCCAGGTCAAAGGAACACTTGTTTTACAAATATTTGGCACCATCTGTCTAGACCCCGAATATAATTACAATTAGGTCATTTAGCAGACGTTTTTATCCGAATACAAGACGACCCCACTTTTTCAGACGTATTTCAAGGAAAAAACCCGGTCTTATAGTCAGACCAATACGGTACTTCAGAGTTACTTAGCAGTAGTGTAGTACTATACTTTGTAGTACTGATAACTCGACAACCATTGATCGTAGAGAGTAGTGAGGCACATCATTGGACATTGTAGGGAGTCCTTTATCAGTTCTATATCCGTGATTGGTGCGTTTTAGCCATGCTCATCTCTGATTGGCCAAGAGCTTAAATGGTTATAAATCGGCAGCTGTTAGTCGTGGAGTAGTTAGGCACATCATTGGACTTGGTAGAGTCCTCTATATCCTATTGGTGCAATTTAACTCCTCTGAAATTCAATCGCTTATAACTCCACAACTGTTAGTCGTAGAGAGTTAAGAATAAAATTGTTGTACTCTGTAAAATACTAATACTTATTATTACAGTTTTTTGAAACGCATCTCCTTCTACAGTTTTCAACTTATCAACTTAATTCATACTTCAAAGTATTCTGGTATTTTAGGAGTTCATTACTTGTATTCAACTTTTTGCCCATAGAACATTCTTCAGGTACTTCACAGTACTTTATAGTACTTAAATATTTGATTTAAAGAAGACCTTTTAAGGATATCTAGCCTATGCAGTTTCTTCAGGAACTGCACATTATCTAGTTTACAACATAATTCTATGTTCCACAAGGATCTGTGTTGGGACCCTTTTCTCCTTGTACACCAGATCTCTTAGCTCAACTCACAGATTCTCCTATCACTGCTATGCCAATGACACCCAACTTTACCTCTCCTTTCCTTCATCTGACACACAGATCGCAACTCTGATCTCTGAATGTCTTGCTGACATTAGTTCTTGGATGTCTTCGCATCACCTCAAGGGCCAGGATAGTCTAGCAGTCTGGGTGTTGGACTCCCAGCCAGAAGGTCGTGGGTTTGAGCCCCAGAGGTGGCCTACCTGTTAGCATCCTTGAGCCTTGAACTAGATGCCTAACCCCTATCTGCTCCATGTAATAGCATGTAATTGTAAGTCGCTTTGGATACAAGTGTCCCGCTATCTCCCGCCTAGACTACTGCAACCTTTCTACCAGCCTGACTGGCCACCAGACCCTTACAGCATGTTTAAAATGCCACATTCAGCCAACCCAAGTTCTCCCATGTAACCTCCCTCTTCCAAAACCTACCCTGGTTTCCTATCATGGCCCACATCTGATTCAAGACACTTAAACTAATAAAAGGGAGAAGCCTACTCCATGTAAAGCCTCTTTTAGTACTAGAGAAGCGTCGCGTGGAGCCTCATAATACACAACAAAAAACAAACAAACTCAACTGTTCAACTCAACTGTAAATCGCGATAAACATTGTAAATTGGGACTACACACATCCAACACAAAATGTCATTGCAGACTGCAGTGTTAATTTAGTCAAAGAATATTGGGAGAAAAATATTCTTCAAACAACCCCTTACTAAAGAAAATGACTATGCCAATGACAGAAGAAAATTCCTTGAAAAAACAATAACTAACTAAATTTGATCTACATTGTTTTCTATAGAGTTGCAGCAAAACATAATGCCAAGCAACGTAACCTATATAGGCCAACATAAGTGTCATTTTGCTAAGAAATGCGAAAAGCGCCACAGCTGTTACACACACAAACATGTTGGTGCTTGAAAAAAGGAGGGAGGCTGGGACATGCTCTGGTGTCTTGGTGGTGGGTACCGCAGTTGCCTTTGCAGTTGTGGTTCTCACGTACAGTAGGCCTAGCCTATAGTCTCTGAGGTTTGTCAATATGTCCATGTCCACCAAGAAATGAAAACTGTCCAAACGGCTGGTTTGCTTTTGGATGCTGTTTCGGGCCCGCTGCCTAGCGAGTAGGCTAGTGCGCTGCCCACGGTGCTTGGTCGGTTGTTCACTGTCAACCTCAGCATCTGAACCCACAGCAGACTCGTTCCAGTCCAAGTTCTGTAGCATTTCCAAAGCCTCATGGGCGTTCGTCTGGATTAGTCTGCTTGCCATTGTGTAGTTTGCTCAACACTGTAGGCTGGTTATAAAACACGTATAGCCCATTGAAATACTAGGATGGCCTAGTATTGAGTGTATTGAAAACACATTGAGGGTTATTATCTATGTAAAATGTAATGACTTAATTGAAAGTACAATGAGTGAACTAAAATGATCAGAGATTTCATTGACTTGACAGTAACTAGACTAAATCAAAATGAAACAACTAAAATGTGACTATAACTATTAGTCAGACCTTTGAAAAAGACTAAATCTAAATATTAGTGTTTAAATTAACACTGGCTCACAGTGAAGAGTGAAATACTATTTCAGATATATACTGCAATTTTATGATTATAATCGTGTTTGTAAATTACTAATGGCTACCAAAACACAAGAAAATAATACTCACTCATCGAAAAGTGCAACATCGCTATCATATGCAAGTCCTTTAACATCTTTTAGTGCTCTCCATCGGGGGGAAGCATGTCCTATATTGATGCTTGATTTGGCTCTTTCACTTCCCTAACTTCACACGGAGATGCTGTGTGCTTGAAACTGGCATTCAGTGTGCTGTGAGCTAGTCCCCCCTACTGATTTTATGCTGCTTATTGGCTCTGACCCTTGTCTATCAAAAGAGGTCCACTCCCAATAACAAACACAAAACTATAGTGGAAATGGCTATATAAACGGTTGTGGGAGGTGGTAGTGAAAGGTGTTGAGTCCTGAGGATTATAGCTGAGACACCCTTTTCATATAAAATGGTGGTTTAAACATTGTACAATGTAGAAATATTAGGTAATGCAGCTTTAAGCACTGGTACGATAACTGGTGTATGTCCTATTCAGTTATTGAAAAATGTACAAATTTTAAGTCTCTTTGGATAAAAGCATCTGCTAAATGCTGTAAATGGCAATACCTAAAGTGAAATGTTAGCTACACCTGTGTTTTACTTGACTATGAAAATTCTGCCCTTCCCTCTGCTTCCTTTGATTAATTTCCCATTCTTTCCCACCTGTCATCGCCTTTGCTCTCCTTTTTGTCCCTATTTTTCTGCCACATCCATCTAATCTTGTCTCCCTGCTCCTGGGAAACGTTTCTACCTGAGCTGTGGATGGTGGGCCGTCTCAGGTGCTGGAAAACAGAGCCCTCCATCACTGACCAGGATGTTTAAAAAGAGCTCTGACGCACACAGCAGACATCCCTCGTGGCAGGTGAATGTGCGGGCATCCCTTTGACATGTCATGCTACTACTACTAGATTGCAGGGAAAAAAATCAATTGTTTTTTAGAGTCAAAGAGAGAGAGCATCAGAGATAAGAGAACAAGAAATCGATAAATGCCTGCTCTGATGTTAGCCACGTGCTCCGTGATGAGTACATGTACATGTCGGCGAACATTACTAGTGCACGTTTGCAAATTTGCTGCACAGCTGGTTCATAAGTATGCATGATTGCCCCTCCCCACCTCACACAAATACACACAAACACACTACCCAGAAATATACAAGCATGTGCACAGAAATAACACAGTAAATACATACTTACATGCATGTACAGCGCTTATTATGATTACAGAAACCCACGTATTAGTACTATCTAGAAACACAAAGGCATATTTTGAACATGTATTTATTAACCACATTTGTCAAGAATTCTATTCCACATAGCACAATAAATGATAATTTTTTTCACAAAATGGCCTTGTGTTATCATATTGTGACCTATCTACCAGTAGCGAAGGAGGAAATACTACATTCTCTCACACTAAATTATAGCAATAAATCAAAATATGAGGAAACAGGCTGTTGTTTTTCCAAGGTGGTTGGTGTGTGCCTTAATGTTTCAAACAATAAATCTTGTTTGATAAAATGGATATCTGACATTCTCATCTCCTCTAATGTCTCTCTGAAGCTCTGCTGATATTTAAGCAGGGAAAATTATTTCAATCCCTCTCATATTGGTGAAGTTTTTTGTCTCTGCAGACACAATGCACGGCTGTTGTCTCTGTACTGTTTCTATGTTTCTCCTGGGGGAACACACAGTATCCCACACCAAACAAAGCCAGTAATTGGGGTTTTCAGCCTGCAAATATAAAACAACTCAGCCTTAATAATAATGGAACTATAACTAGACTACATTATATTCTATTCTATAACAGATTCTTGTTTGTTTTAAGCCAGTGATGCACGACATGCTACAACCACAGCAATATAATATTGATGTGAAACATTTGGTATTTCGGAAGGTACATCTCTTAACCATGCCCACCCAAACCAAGATATTTGATATATCACCTCTGTTGTTGTTCCAGCAGTAATTGTTTGGAAAATCCTGTAGTGTTAATTGCAGGAGAGATACTTGGTGGAAATTCTATATAGCTTCCACTACATGCATTCAAATTAGGGCCATGTACACATTAGTTTCAAATGACAGGGTCTAGGCTTACTGAGGATTAGCCTGCTAACGTAACAAGACATACCAACAGAGAGCCTGTTTGTGTCTATGGGCCTACATATATACAGTTGTGGTCAAGAGTTTACATACACTTGTAAAGAACATGTATGTCATGGCAGTTTGAGTTTCCAATATGTAACTACAACTCTTGGAGTGTTTTTTTTAATCATTGGAGCACATACTTCTTTGTCAAAAAAAAACAGTCATGAAATTTGGTTCTTTTATGAATTCAATATGGGCCTTCTGAAAATGTGAACAAATCTACTGGGTCAAAATATACATACAGCAACGTCAACGATCAATTGTGGTGATGTAGAAAGTTGTATCAATCAAATTAGCTGAGTCTCATAACTTCTCATGAATGATTATGATTGACTACAGATGGTGACTTCTCTGAGCCCATTTAAATAGGACTCAACCATAGACTCAACCACAAATGTTATGATGGACAAGCCTAAGGAGCTAAGCATGAAGAAGCGGATCATTGACTTGAAGTCAGGAAAGTCACTTGGAGCCATTTCAAAACAGCTACAGGTCCCAAGATCTACTGTGCAAACAATTGTTTGTAAGTATTAAGTGCATGGCACAGTTGTGTCACTGCCACGATCAGGAAGACCACGCAAGCTATCAACTGCTGCTGAGAGAAAATGGGTCAGGATGGTCAGGAGTCGACCAAGAACCACCAAAAAGCAGGTCGGCGATGGATAAGAAGCTGCTGGAACACAGGTGTCAGTGTCCACTGTTAAGCGTGTTTTACATTGCCATGGGATGAGAGGCTGCCTCGCAAGAAGGAAACCCTTGCTCCAGAAGCGGCACATTAAGGCTCAACTGAAGTTTGCTGCTGATCACATGGACAAAGAAAAGGTCTTCTGGAGGAAAGTTCTGTGGTCAGATGAAACAAGTTATTTGGCCACAATGACCATAAATATGATTGGAGGAGAGAAGGTAAGGCCTTTAACCCCAAAAACACCATACCCACCATCAAGCATGGTGGTGGTAGTATTATGCTCTTGGGCTGTTTTGCTGCCAGTGGAGCTGGTGCTTTACAGAAAGTGAATGGAATAATGAAGAAGGATTACCTTCAAATTCTTCAGGAAAACCTAAAATTATCAACCAGAAGGTTGGGCTTTGGACGCAGTTGGGTGTTGCAACAGGACAATGACCCCAAACACACATCAAAGGTGGTAAAGGAATGGCTAAATCAGGCAAGAATTAAGGTTTTAGAAAGGCCTTCCCAAAGTCCTGACTTAAACCCCATCGAGAACATGTGGACATTGCTGAAGAAACAAGTCTGTGTCTGAAAGCCAACAAATTTAGCTGAACTGCACCAAATCTGTCAAGAGGATTCAACCAGAAGCTTGTGGATGGTTACCAAAAGCTCTGAACCGAGGTGAAAATGGCAAAGGGACAAATATTAACATTGCTGTATGTAGATTTTTGACCCAGTAGATTTGGTCACATTTTCAGAAGACCCATAATAAATTCTTTAAAAGAACCAAATTTCATGGCAGAAAAATAAGAGTTGCAGTAATTATTGGAAACTCAAACTGCCATGACATACATGTTCTTTACAAGTGTATGTAAATTTTATACCACAACTGTACAAAATGTAGGATAGTAAAAATGGCAGTAGAATAGCAATAAAAAAAATAAAGCCAATCATTGCTATTCCACTGTACATAAAATCTGAATGAAAAGCAACAGACCAGGAGTGTGTAGGACTATAGACGCTCTTCTACATTAATGATGTATGGCTCTTACACCTGTGCTGAAAACATTATAAAAATAACAGCTACTAATGAATCCATTAATTCTAGTGTTGTGGAGGAAAAATGTGTGTGTCGACTGAATATACATTGTGTGATATTGTTGCAAATGCGTTTTACTTAATTACTCCTGTTGCCAGATGTTCTGATATTTGGTGTTGGTTTTGATTGACGATAAGTAAAACA
Source organism: Percopsis transmontana (assembly GCA_025447815.1). Lineage (NCBI taxonomy): Eukaryota > Metazoa > Chordata > Actinopteri > Percopsiformes > Percopsidae > Percopsis > Percopsis transmontana. The sequence goes on from JAOEHI010003023.1 coordinate 17,047, forward strand.
TCTCATTTTATATCTTCGCACTCTATAGATAACTATCTTTATCTGTTGAATAGAATTAATCATTTCATACAGAAATCATACAGAAATTGTATGGAAATTAATGACAATAATGTTGATCTAATTTAATTTAATTAATATTTCTAGTGGTTATATTTAGCCACTAAGAAACACAAACCCATGGTGGGGAATTAGGAAGGAAGGAAAGAAAGAAAGAAAGAAAGAGAAAGAAAGAAAGAAAGAACAAAGAAAACAAATCTTAAAAAAAACTAAAAGAGAAGTACCTTTCTTGTGGGTACCTTCATGTTTGGAGCCTTGTGGGTCTAATAAAACAAAAGATGACAATTAAACACAGCATAGTCTAACATATTCCATATTAATCCAGCTAACACGTTGTTTGTCCTTGACAAGGAAAACAATCGTTTGGTCGGTCAAGGCGCGGCGACAAGACAGCAAGGCTCAGTTATCTATAAGGTGTCACGGGCTGCCAACACCCAGCAGGGGGTGGGGAGTGGGGGGGTGGGTGGTTGTGTGGCAGAGAGGGAGGGGTTTAGGGTAGGAAAGGCGCGTGGCCAACATACGATAAAGGCAGGAGCAGCAAGGAGTGGATGCATAAGTTTGGTGGCAGCAGTCCACTGCCATACTGTATAGCGAGACAGGCAGGCGATGCACTGAGATGAGAGGAGGAGAGGAGGAAAAGAGGAAGAGGGGTAGGGGTTGCAATGCAATTCTGTTGAGAGGAGCCGAAGGTATATAGGCTAGCAAAATGCACTAGAGAAGATGCAACACTATAGAGAGAGGAGGGGAGGTGGGGGAATGCAAAGACTACATGTCAAACTGGCTTCACTTTGATTCAGGCCTCATTCGGGCTTCTGAGGAAGTTACACAATATCTTTTTTTTGGTCATTTTCATTTTGTTTAAGTGGTTGTGGAGGTGTTTTGTATTCCAGAAAGGCTGGTGGAAGACGGAGTGAATTTTCCGAGTTTCAAAGTTAAAATGGGAGTGACTCCCGCCCAGTAAATATTCTGGGATTTCTGAAATGGAAATATACTTTTTGCAGACACAAGATCATAATTTTAAGCCATTTGGTAGAAAAAGGATGAAAAAAGACACATTTTCTACCCCAAAAAAGAAAGAAAAAAAATCTTCTAGCACCTTAAAATGTACCACATAATTTGAGTCTGAGCTCAGAAATGTGACTTACTTTCACGGAGATGATTTAGAACACAAATCTGCAGACTTGCTAATGTCAAAAGATTTGAAAGCTTCGGCAGGGCAGGTCATTGTTTCATTATCACAAGCCTTTTCCAGCATTCATCTGGAGAAAAATGACTGTCTTTTACAGCTCTTCTAGTACTGCAAGTGGCAGTGGTGTCATTATTACGTTTGTTGGCTCCTGACCAATCAGATCCATTAAGGTATTCAAAGCCAATACCAGAACCAAGGACAAAGGCTTTTGCACAGATACAACCAATCCCTCCTCACATTCCTTTTCACATAATAATAACAAATAATATAGTATTTATAAACTATATAGTAGACTACAACTATCCAAACACATATATTCATAATTTTAATCACCAAATGCTTCAATAAATGAATGCGGGAGGCAGCTGAAGACTTTTTTAAAAATCAAGATAATTTCTTGCAAATAGCATCAGACAATACTGGAGATTTATCTGCGTCAAAATAATTACTCAAACTCCTCCTACTTAAACCTTCAAGTCTCATTGAATTTAGTATTGAGTAAAGCATCACCAGGCCAGGTTCCTGTACTTGACAAGTGTCACAATGAGGAATTGTGACTATGCAGGGCGCTCGTCTGCCAGCGATATTGTAATCTGTCATTGTCAGAGCCCAAAAGAGGGAAATAGCTCTAAAGATGAATGGAAAGTATCCGACGTGACCATGAACTGGAGACAGGTGACTTAAACTCTATAATCTCCCCAAAGCCATGAAAAGCAATTTTTCCTCCCTCATCTATGCCAGGCAATCTCTCCTGTGTCAGGGCTAAGCTTGGTCTTAGCCTTGAAGCCAGGAATCATGCCCAACATCTGAGAACCTGATCCTGGCATTAAAACAATTCCATCTTTGGTTGTGGGCTTTAGTTAGCTGGCAGCAGTGATCTCATATCAGGAGCTAATTACTAGCACTGTGCACAATCAATTCTCCTGGCTTTGCAGAGGAGGTACTATAGGAGTGGCAATAACAAAAAAGCCTTGCCTTTGTGCTGAGGCAAAAAGGGATTTCTCAGCGGCATGGGTTCATTTCAATATTCTTTCTGGCTTAATGTTGGCGGTGTGCAATGTTTCCAAAAGCTGATCATTTAATACAACAATTAAATGTCTATCATTGGGAGGATAAAACGAGAGCAGGCTTTGTTCAATGGATGTTTTAAATGTACTCCATATAACCTATTGCTTGATACTGCAGTGGTATCTATAAGACATGTTTGTCATGGGGAACAATTATAGCCACTGCAGACAAGATTTTTGCATTAAATGATCATTATGTATGTATGTATGTCACATAAAATGTGATACGTAGTGAAGGATGACACTATTGTTCTTTCAACTGAATCACTGGGAGTCCTGCTTTTCCCTCACATTTCTGCTTACCTAGATCGGATTACATGATTATATTTTTATAATTATTTACTCCAAACCACTGGTGACAGTGTTACAGGGGTAAACAGTTTTGTATCAATCTCTTGGCCCCCGTTAGACATTTACAGTAGACTTAAAGCTCCTCATGCTAGTAATTAGGGCTGTGATGGAACTAAATGGCCTTTGTATGAAGCCTGTGAAATGTTTTAGCCAAGCCCCAGTGGGCTGAGAGAGAAAGACCAAGAGAGACAAATGCAGCTATCAACTCTCTTACAGCGATTCATATGCCATTTTATCTTTCTACAGCCTTGAGCTAGGAGATTTGCTTTTTTGATCTGTAGATCATGAAGGCTGAAGCAAGATATACAGTAAATACCGCTGTGTCCAAAGCAATTCACAGGGCTGTCATTAAAAATAAATAAAAATATACTCCAAATGTGCCCACCTTTAAAACTGCAACTTTAACTTTTAACTTTTAGTAGCTATTAGTATTGGAATTGGTCTTTCCAAGCCCCAGTAAAACCAACATAACGTGAGTCAAAATGAATCTTCAATTCTAGTGTCTAATTTGAAAGATTTTCATTCATTGTGCAAATAAATTTGCCATATTTTTGAATTTGGTCTGTATCCTGGATAGTAAAGTGGAGAGAAATATGTTGGTTATGTATGGTAAATATATTATATTGTAGTTTACTCAATTACAATTAGGTCAGTAAGCAGATGATTTTATCCCAAGTGACTTACAATTACATGCTGCTATTACATGGAGCAGTTAGGGGTTAGGCATCTTGCTCAAGGATACTTACAGGTTGGCCAGCTCTGGGGCTTGAACCCACAACCTTCTGGCTGGGAATCCAACACCTAGACCACTAGACTATCCTGTCCACCTATTTAGTTTTACAGCTGAGTATATTTTGACATCCACCTGTACATTTCCCAATTTCTTTGATGCTGTACACCTGTATTTTCCCAGAACGATCAAGTGTTGACGTAAATATATTTTGGTAGAAATGCATAGAAAAACTACATAATCTACAGATAATATGTGTTTGCTACTCACATGCCATCAATCTGTCTGCATCTCTAAACATCTGTCCTTGGTCCCTGTTAGTCAATGTCCTATCTTTTTTCAGTGTCCCGGTCCAGTTTGGCAGCCTGCTGCCATTTTCCTCTTCAATATTCCTCTCTACGCTGCCCTTGCTTTTGTGTGTCCCTGCTAGACACTGATCAATATTTTTGTCATAACTCACAGGAGAGTCACCTTTGCAACAACATCAAAATGTCACATTCAGTGCAACACAGAGCACAACTTCTGAATGAAGTAGGTTTAAGTTACCCAGAATGCAAACGGGAGCTGGCAGATTCTGAATGTCCCTTGTTCAAGTTAAATCTTGTAGATTTAGGGAACAGTTGAACAGGGATTTATGGTTTACATCCCCAAGCTGTTTATTCATGTCAGTTGAGTTTAATATAACAGAAAGAGAATCCTGCTGTGAAGGGTGTTGGCATCAATTTTGCTGCATTAACCTGCTATAGAAAGAACAAATACTGCATTGCATTTGTGCACAGAGGCCATCTGCAGCTCTCTGTAGCTACTGTTGTAAGCATATCTGTCGACAGTCTTCTGCTGTTGCAGTGCTAACTTTCCCTCTACTCCTTTTTTGGGCAATCACCTGATCCCTGTCTCTTGTTTTCTACCTACCTCCCTCCCTCCCTCCCTTCCTTCCTTCCTTCCTTCCTTCCTTCCTTCCTTCCTTCCTTCCTTCCTTCCTTCCTTCCTTCCTTCCTTCCTTCACCCCTCCACCCCTCCATCCCCTCTCTCCTTTATGCTGGCCTCATTACTTGCTGCCCATTAATCCCATTAAAGAATCATTAAACAACTTCTGATCGCAACAAATGCCAAATAGCTTACATTTTGGGTTAAACATTAAAATATACAAATAAATAAACTCTACATCCACTAACTGGGTGCATAATTTCATTTCTGCGATCAGAAATGAAAATGCATGTTAGTTGAATAATGCTTGCCATTATTAGCAAGCTTGCCATTAGTTGGCAAGCTCTGCCAACTAATAAAAACATTCTCAGAGAACTAGTCTCTAGTGAAGTACAACTTTTATTTTTTGCTTTTTTCCCCAATGTGAATTACACTGAGTACAAAAGTATTAAAGAGAAGGTAGGGTATAGGTATTTTCGCACAAGGGTGCTAATAGGTTGGTCAGGCATGTCAGGGATTGAACTCAGGACTGTTTGACTGGTAGTCTATCATCCTAAACCACTAGGCTAATTATGCACCCAGTTAGTGGATGTAGAGTTTATTTATTTGTATATTTTAATGTTTAACCCAAAATGTAATTCTATTTGGAATTATGAAGGCCACACACAATTGTCCAAATTCATGTTCCAAATCTAGACAAATTACTGCAACTGAATTCAAGCCAAATTTAAGTCAAATTGCCAAGTTTATTTGATTTTATTAGTCCCTAGTGTATCCCATTTCGATATGACATATATTGAGATGGTGGTTATTTGTGAAAAAACTGATGAACATGAAACACATGTTCCATTAGGTCTTTAGTAGCTTTATGAAATGATTTTTGTCAAATAAAAGCACATATTGTGCAATTAGGGGCGTCACACGTGCGTCACTGTGCCCTGGGGGTGTATGTTTCTGCATCGGAGAGGTGGGGTGGGGGCAACATAAGGGGGAACTTGAGTAGTGGGGTGAGCCATCTTCATGTGGCTCGCTAACTGGTAGTAGCTTAGTAGCTAACATGTTAGAAATCACTTGCTAGCAAATTACCACAATGACTCATATTTGGCTGTCGAGCGCAGAATGAATGTTTACATTATTTTCTAAAGGACAATGTTGTTCATAATAGATGGCTGATGTTTGTGATTCTGGATGTCATGTATATGTACTGCTCATTTCACAAGGAGAACTTTTCAATCTGTTCAAAATAAGAGTTGGGCATCGATCATCATCAGATCGGGTGAGTAACCAATAACCTAAGTCTTAGCATGGGCTATTAAAAGCTAGGCTGAACTTGCCAGTGACAAGCAAAGATGTTGTGATGATTTGTACTAAATTGTTGAAATTACATCATTACTCAATTACTGGGGACTTACTCAAAATAATGATGGAAATACATTATAAGAATAACTCACAATTTGTTTTGTATTTTCTAATGAAAATACAGTGTCTAATTAAATTTATGTCTTGGTTTACATTGACAAATCCAATTATTCTCATAATAACTAAAAAAAGTCTGCTCCATTACCTAATGTATTATTCAATATTCGTCCACCTATTGACGAATACTATTTTTCTTTACATTTTGACTCATTCAGTAACTTATTTATTTATCACCATTAGGACAATATTTCAGAATTCTAGTATTCTTTCTAGCATTCTTCTAATATTGACACATTTTTGTCACTATTCTGATTGAAAATGTAGTGTCTGATTACAGTATTTGTCTACATACTGACAAATCACGTTTTCGTCAAAATGAGAACAAAAAACCAACATCACTATTTAAAAGGAAAATGTAGATATCGAGCAAATTCGAATATTCGTCATTTTTGAATAATTACATTTTCAGTTTGGCGTCTAAGTAGCCTACTTTGAATGTCATCAGTCAGTCATTATATAGTCATAGGAAAAAGTATGATCAACATATTCATAAGAATGATGAAGTCTATGACTTCCAAGGCAAGAGCTGTATTTGCCATTGGCAACACAGACAATGCTTGATAGTAGGAGAAACACATTGTAGTGTTTGCTTTATTCATAGGCTATGACAACTCGCCTTGTCCTTAAAACTCCCAGTTAGACGTAGGATTGTTAAACTCCCTGTTTTAGGATGTTTTTTTAGCAGCTTCTGTCTGTGGGGCCTAGGGGTGTGCAGATAGACGTCCAACTAGATGCCTGTTTTAGTGGAGCTCATGGTTGTCGCTCCTGTTAGTGCTCAGTGTGACAGATGACGCAGGACAAGGTCACGATGGGGGAGAAAAGGAGAGTCACAGCTGTAGCTGACACCATTCATCAACACACACACACATTGTAAATTTACACACACACAGGCAGCCCAAAGGCATGCTCGCACACACTGCAAACATGCATGCGCACATATACCCAGAGATGCATACACACACAATTAATGCACGCAGGCACACAAGAAATTCACACACACATTCCAGTCACACCCTACAGCACAAAAACTGAGTTGTACACAAATGCACACACACACGCACACACCCCCCACACACTCCCTCTCTCTCTCTCTAATCTATCTCTACCTGGCCTGCAGACATTCATAACAGTGCAACAGATTAGAGGTTCTGCCTAACCTCACTGTGAGGAGATACCTTGTCTTCAAGCCGGGACCATGGTCTGTGTTTCTTTCTGTTAGCCTGTCTCTCTTGTAAGTCTGCCTGTATGAGTTGTTCAAAAAGAGTCTATTCTTAATTCAAAGCATGTTTATTCAAGAAATCAGAAATCAAATATAATGGGATTAGACTCCAGTTGTTTTATTTAAAATTTGGGAACAAAATAAATTGTTGAATTTAAAACAGTTTTAACCTATTCTGCATATCTGCTGTTCTCTTCTGGAATTGCTTCCTTTTCGCTGATCCATATCAGACAATTTGAAACATGTAATGCATTACTAATAATTACTAATAATATAATAATAACAATTTATTTCTTCTATTTGTTTTCCATATCTATCCAAATCCTATCTATCTACCCAGATCTGTAAACACTCACTAAAATAATGTGTGATACAATATGTAAAACAATATGAGAGTATGTGAGCATGTGATATGAGTTTGTGTTTAGGTGTGAGGAAGAAAAAAGTGGAGGAAAGGAGAAGTGACAACTGTTGACAACTTCTTCAAGAACGTAAGTGTCAATTAAAGCACGAGTGGATGCTATAAAATATTCTAAAACAGAACGGAGGGAGAGAACAAAGAGTGCAAAAGAGGATGAACTCATGGATTATAAATGGCTGTTCTAAATGTGTCGGGAATATTTCCTGATCTTGCTCTGCAATGGAGGGACCTGCTAAATAAATCGGAAGCTTTTCATCTATACCAGACCCCCGGTTTCTCATGCTGACACATTCATAGCTTCAGGAAAGCCACCCTCCTAACCCCCGGCAGTAAATTAGCAGAGCTGGTTTTAATCTGATGACGTGTGTTCTAACAACCCAACAATCCGAGTTCTAGAAATACCATTTATCAACATCCATTCCAAGGAGATCAAATGGACAGCTCTGGCATTCAGTGAGGAATTCCATATTCTCCATTCAAACATTTGATGATTTTGAGATGATTTTGACTTTTTTTTAAAAGTCTTAATAATCTTCTGGTATGCTAATCCTACAACCCTTGACAATGCTTTTGTCCCCAGTCCATGTGTGACAAATCTTTTCTGTTGGGCTGTCTGCTGTTTATTTCATCAATGGGATTAGCATGGTAGCTTAGCTAACTGGCAGTGGGTAGAAAGTGCATGAATAAGTCACACTAGGCCATGCAACAGAGCTGACAGCCATGACAGAACTTTGAATTTCACATCATCCCAAAACTCCCAACAACTGCGTAGTTAGCGCACTATTACGATTACATAAACAATGTCTTTGTCTTCCTGCATAATATATCTACATCAAGCATTAGCCCTCACTGCACTTAGTCGCAGTCAAGGCAAAAGCATTTGAATCAATAATCATAAATTTAGTAACTACAGAATATAGTTTTAATATAATTTAAGTTCATCAGTTGTTTTGAGTTACTTGGGGAGAAATGTTAATATATTCTCTGTTTTGCTTGTTTCTTAGTTTGTTATTACAATGCATTAGAAACAGAAAAATCTATAAATCCCAATCACTATCACGTCAGCCAATTTTAATTCTGATTTGTAAAGGTCAATGTCCTGCTAGCATTCAATAAATCAAATGTTGGAATGTTTCCATCCTGATTAAGTATTTGGTCCAGACCATGAAACCGAAGAGGTCAGTTCAGCGGTTTGGATTATTTTGCTAACATACTTAATTCACTGCATAACCTTACCCCACCTCCCTTTTACCCTGTACATCTAAATATCCCCCATTTAACTGATCAACACATAGGCTAATAGATTATTTTGTTGTGGGCTCAGCAAAATTGATTGAACATTTTAATGTACATGGGCTCATCCGAACACTAGGAGTTAACTCTCCTGAAGCGAGAAATACTGAGTGAGCTAAATATTTGGACCACTGGTGTCCCTGTGGGACAGGCCAAGTAAGTGAATGCAGATGAAATCTATAATCCTTGATTTCACCTGTTAAATCCACGTGAGGAATCCAAGGTGAGGAGAGGAGGCCTGACACCTGACATGACTATACATGTCATTCACACTAATGAGTTTAATATGAGATTAAGATGTAATTTCTACATCACCAACACAAAAACCATAGGAGAACCGTAGCACCCTGGCTGTGACCATGTTTATTACATCCAGCAATCCATGAAAAGTTCACTATACACACTCACTACTCACACATCTGCAGTCACTTTAGAGTCTCCAATCAACCTAACATTTAAACCTTCCATACATATTTTGTCTAAATCTGTGCAAAGCCAAGGAAAGCCACAATGTACTGTACATTTTTACATTTACATTAACAGCATTTAGCAGAAGCTTTTATCTGACATTTATCAATAGCTGAATAGGTGCACCAATTATTGTAAGGAAATAACATTCTGTTAGAATAATGACAGCAGCATGTCATCAGGGATAAATTAAGTTATACATTTCTCATCATACATTACCTATTAACAAACCATTTAATCCTCAAAAGAATTGCTAACAGCCTAAATACCAGCAAAGCACAAAACCATCTAAGAGCTTATCTAACTAGCTTATCTTTGTTTTCTTATTATTATTTTCAAGTAATAGAAGATAAGATTCGCCATAGAGGGCTTTGGTTAATGGGAGTGCAATGAGGTAGAGAGTTGTACATCACTACCAAATCTAATTTACAAAGATGCTTTACCAACTATTTAATAAGAGACTTCTTATGAAAAACAAGACCTATGAAGCTACGAGATTTGGGGGGGGGGGGGGAAGTTTGAGGTGTTCGTAATATTTTGGACTGAACTAACCTTGAACCAAGTACAGTTTATGCCAACAAGAACACTAAAACACCATAGGAATCTCAAATGTTCCATTTACTCTTTTTATTAAGGTTAAAATGTCATTGTCTATTTGATTAAATGGTTTAAAGGTTACCACATGAGAAAAAGCCAATTATATTTCATTAATAACAAATCAATTTCTTCATGTGTTTTTGAGAAAGTCAAACATTTTACATCTATAATTGTGATTGGCACCACGTAAAATAATTGATAAACATGGAGGATGGCCCCAAGTCTCTACTGTACCATACATCGAATATACAGAATATTTATATAACCAGAAGTTGGATGTAGAAACCTCTGACATGTGTCTTTATGCAGGCGTCCATTCAGGGAAAGGTCACTGAATATTATGTATTCATCAACATATCATGAGAACATTTATCAAACAGCACACTTTCAAGAAAAATACCTGAACCACCAAAACAAGCACTTAGGATACTGAGAGGATATATAAGGAATGTAGCCAACGAGGTGCTGTGATAACTCACCCATTCTTTAGAAACAATATTGTGATGGGAAAATCATGGAAGCTACATGCTAATGCACTGGTTATCTGCTAAGGGAGGGGTTTATTAAGGAGGGGGGGGGGGGGATCTGTATAATAATATATTAAACCAGCAACAGCCTCATTCTGTCTGGAAGAAAATGTGCAGTTACCTTTGGTCCACACTGTACAGGGTGAATGAGAGAAACCAATAGATTTAATAAAAATGAAAAACAAAACATTCAGTTAAAAACCTCCATAAACATTCATACAGAATTTATATAAGATTTACATCTTTAGTTGTTTTCTTTATTAACAGGTGCATACAAACCTCTCTCCTAGATACTCTGTACTAGGCAAAATATGTAATAAAACACAGATAAAGCATTACCATCAGGAGGGTAAGTAATTTCTACTTATCCGGATATTGTTAGGATACATTCCAAGTCTTATCCGACTGCGTCTTGGTGGCAACGCCTACCTTTAAAATTTGGTCGGATTCGGGCATCGTATCCCGACACCTTTCCCATGAGTTTATCCAGGAACTCAGAGGGAGGCATCGGAGATGCAGCTTTCTTCGCTGCGGCCTCTTTTGAGGCTGCCAAGCTGGAAGAAAAGAAACCAAAGAAAGGTAATGAGAGAGAGAAATGAGACTATAGACCTTTATAGGGAATCAATACTAGATCAAATAGACAAAATTAATAATATGATGGATTAATAATGCACAAAGAACCAGATTTTGCAGTTTATAATCCCGCTTTAGGTAAATAAGATTGCATCCCTCAAAAAAAACATTATTTACAGGGTACAAACAAGCATGAGGCAGGTAATTAATAAAACCTCAAATAATTTTGAATGTTTATGGTATGAGGAATATAAATATAAATTAAATTTACATTTCACCATTGAGCCATCTGCCTCATATAACTCTTTTCACAAAGGTGTCAGTCAGGTAAACACATGTTCACCAGGACCAGTGCTGTGTCACACTACATTGGCAACCCTTGACCACAAAATGGTCATGTACTCTAGCTACAAAGGATAGAGGATCTATGATAATAGCTGAGGATTGGGTTAAAGGGGATTTTTAACAGTACATTAGAGGTACAGTAAATGTAATCTGATTCAGAGAGGATGGGATTCGCAGGAGTCGATTTAAGGATTAGGAGGATTTGGGCACTCTGGAAGACGGGAGAGATCAAACTAAAATATAGTTCTTCTATAGGAAGAAAACCTTTAATACTGGCAGCGTTAGTGCCTTTTTTCCCCCACTGGGCTACACAGGGAATGGTGCCCTCTAGCCTTTGCTTTGGTTGAGCAAGACAAATATGATATTTGATATTTTAGGACAAAACAAATGCAAGTTTAATATATTTTAACTTTACAGGTCTATTTTAGCTGGAGGACAATTTGCCTCCATTTTATTGTTACTTATTTTACAAATATTTCTATAATGTATAATGTATAATGAATAGAGTTATATAATTACAGTTATTGTGCAAACATCTTGTGTGTAAAATAACTATATTTATAAGTGGAAGTTGATTTAAAGTAATTGTCCTTGATTTTAACAATGTCTGTTGGGAGTGTTAGAATTAAGCTATTAGTCTTTGTACTTACAGTAAATGAACGTGACATTTCCTCTGTATATTACTGAGACATTAAAAGTTTTGTGAATAATGAAAACTCAACAGTGTAATATTTATTTTATAGAAATACAATAGATAGCCTACAGTGTTTCATGTCAATACACATTACACACCAGACACATTCCTACACACAGGTGATCGATGTACACTCAGGCACACATGCAACTGAATCCTGAATGACTACAAAAAGTCTTGACACAGACACATAAAGAATGTTTAACTGCCTGCTAAATGACAAATGTTAATGTCAGTATCATCCTATATTCCTGTTGACAGTGTACCTGTCAACTTCCTTATCAATATTCTGTCCTGGGCTGGGACAGATCCTACCTGTCTGCAAATACAATAAATATAGGAGATTAGGTTTTAAAGATTTAAAACTATATGATATTTATGTATATGCTGTATAATGACGACTATCGATGGCTAGCTAAATAGATAGTTAGATAGATTGAACAATTACTACTCTTAATCCCTGAGAAAAGTACACTGTGAACTGAAAAGAACAGACTCTTAGAGTTGAAAGTTAGGATCTGATCTAATCTGAGCTGTTAGTTGCTAAAAAGGAACAGGTATGTCATTAATCTCTCCTAGATGATCATGACAGAGAATACAGACGATTGCTCATAAATTTCCACCCCTGAAAAGTAAAACCACTTGGTGTTACCAACAACAACGTTTGATAAATCGCAACACATGCAATGATAAATAGTGTCATTAGCAAGAAATTCATAAACACGTAATCCAGTCACCTCTGTTGCAAAATCAGAAAACTGCTGATCACAATCGTGCCATTAGCTGGGACTAGGAAAGCACCGTGATCAGAACACCAAACAGGAATGCTGGTCCCACTTTAGACATACCAAAACACGGTCATGCATTTTAAAATGTAGCCTATGCACACACACACAGATATAAACGCAATGAACACACATGTACACACGTTTATTTTCTCTAAATTAAATGTGTGTTTATGAAGGGCATTGACACTGGAACTGGGTGGGCAGGATTTAAGGGCTGGACGGGTAAATTGGACTGGAAATAGGATTAAGGCATGCCCAGATATACTACATTGGACCTGGGATTACGGGCTGTAAAAATGTGCTAGTCTAGACTGTTCAGCAGACACTATAAGGAATCCTTTTGCTGTAGAGCCAGCGTGACAACCAGCCTTCTTGGTCGAATGTAGAATCTCAGCCTGTCAATGAGCTAATAATGGATTACTTATGACATCTCCAAAAACTGCCCATCTTGCAGGCCTCTAGTCGATACCGATCAATGGCGAGACAGCAGGTTTTTTAGATTCATCACACTAAATCCAATCCTTGTTTTGTGGTGGAAAATTAAGGGTATCGCGGCTCCAATAATTCCCACCATGACGTGACGAATTTAGTCTTAATCCTTTTTTATGACAACCTTGCAAAACACATTTTCTGTTGTTTAGGACACAGCTAGACATGATAAAAGAAAACCCATGATTCCCAAATGCAATAGGATTTAAATTAACGTTGAACAAACACACTGGTGGCGACAACAATGTAGCCAGATTAGTAATAGTAAGAGATTAATATTAAATCTTTACACAATAATCATTTCCCCATGGTATGTAGCACTGGTTGAAGCCTCTTGCTGAATTTATTGTCCTTTGTATGTGACCTGTGGAGGCATCTCCCTCGGATATCTCGGTTTATATCTTCAGTTTAAAGGTCTAATAATTATCTCAAATATGTTTAATCCATGTACTGTACAATCAGCTCACAGACTTATTGAACGCTAGATGCCCCCGTGTATTAATTCCCCATTTAGCGGTTTTGATTTAGAATGCTGCATATAAATTATGACATTTCATCGAAATGTAATAATAATTAATAATTAACTTATACATTAAACATAATGTAGACTACGTCACAATATTTACAATGTACCACACATTCCATAGCAAAATTGTCTAAAGGTAATGGCCCACTATTGAGCTATCATCGTATTCGGATTGGAGCATTGTACTGTACTTACATACTTGTACTTCAATTGGCTGTGGGTGAGAATTATTTGGGTTACCTGCCCCCACTGTGTGGGCTAATTTGAAAACTTGTGTATTTAAAAAATGCAGCCACCTTCAAATGATGCGACTGCTGTTTTTCTATGTAAGCATGAATGAAATCAGTTGCAAATAATTGAAGGTAAAGAAAATACACAGGGAACACAGTTAATAAGTAACATACAGCCTTTTTCCTGAATGGCCCACCATGTGGCGAATATACATTTTTAATTTTAAATAAACTGATTTCTCTGAACTCTGAAGTGCAGTCCATATCGATATCTGCCAGTTCCTAACAGTCTCATTAGATAGTTGCGGCATAAAACGCATTTTTATATAGATTTTTAAAAATAATTACTGTACAGTATATTTCTGGGTTTAATAGCTGATGAAATCTGTTGATGTGTTTAAAATGTTTGCTTTGTATATACTTTATGACTGAAGGGTATTCAACACACAATTGTACCATAAAAATAGAAGGAGCAGAGATTGTGCACGGCACCCCTGGCCTGTCGTCGCGGCATCCTGTTATGGAAACATTGCAGTACAGTACAGCACATTCACATTTAGGCTCCTTTGATTAAGTCCTGTGACACAGATCTGGCCCAAACCTGTAATAAGCCTGCAGTGCTTGGGCTAAAAAGAGCAAATTTAATTTAAATCATTCAAAAAAAATATTATTTTGTAATTATACAATTTAGTACTACTAATACAACTGTTTTTACAACTATTTTAAGTGGAATTTAAAATCTGCGGCACACCTAGGTCCTCATTTATAAATGCCTATATGCTATTATTAATCAACCTGCCAGAAAAATACATCTAAAAAACAACTACATAAAGAGGGATCCGTACAGCATTGGTATTAATCACTGATTATCTTACACATGATTGCCCGACCTTGTGAGCAAGAGAAAAAATGATTTATTATTATGAAATGAAGCCAGCCCTATCAAGCTAATAATTTAAAGAGTTTCATTCATTTCCATCTGCGTCGCCGTTTCCCGTTTGTCATTTCTGCCTCCATAATCTCTGTACGCATGGGTCAGAATTTCTGTAGCTATAGGGAAACTTTACTGCAAGTTTGTTTTTTATAAATCCGGCACTTTGTGCCAAATGTGGCGTACGCAGACTTTCGTAAAAATGCAGTGTTTATAAATTAGGCCCCTGGTCAGCTCTGATGACAAGTAAAATACACAGGTAACACATACCAATCTAAAAAAAAAGTCGTATATTATATATAATGTATAATTATAATTAAAGTATGAAAGTTATACAGTACAGTACATGTTGCATACAGTATTTAACAGACTCCAACCATTACTGAACACTACTGATCTGTCGGGATCCTTTGCACCACCTTGGCCACAAGAATTGTAGTGAATGGGGCAGAAAAGAAATGTGTGGCGCACTCTTTGTGTTGCCTTAACTGAGAGTACTCTCTCAGGCCCGTTGTGTTGTAGCTGATGTACCTGGTTGGTCAAAACATGTGGGATGTATTTGCATTAAGTGTTTTCCAGTGAAGCCAGGCAGCCCTATCTGTCTGTGTCAGGCAAGCAAGTAGCCCTTTGCTTTTCTGAGTGTTACTAAAAGCCAGGATGAGATCAATTAGGGATTCAGGTCTTCTGAGGCTTTAGGAACATAATGAGGAACACTTAGGGCTAATCATTGGAGCATCGCATCACCTCACACCTCTTTCTTTCTCTCTCTCTCTCTCTCTCTCTCCTGTTGCTCAGTACCCGTAGTGCTCTGTTGGTTGTTAGCATATTATACACTGCCACAGGACCATGCTGTGTCAGCGCTTGCCAGGGTCTTTGCAGGCGCAGTGGCCAGCATTGATCCCCAATAATTGAAGAAAATCTGTACTTTGATGTTGTATACTCAGGTACATGATGCTCTTGTGAGGAATATATCTACAGCAGCACGTGGGAGTCCACAAGACAAAACTGAGGGTCCCTGATATCCATGGACAATGTTTGCGGTGTTTAGCAGGTGTTAACCACTTTATAGTAGCCGCCTTCCTGCAAACAGAATCTATAATGTTGCATCGGGACACATACTTCAGTACTCTCAGTTACCCCAACACAAAGGGTGCGCCACACATTTCTTTTCTGCCCCATTCACTACAATTCTTGAGGCCAAGGTGATGCAAAGGATCCCGACAGATCAGTAGTGTTCAGTAGTGTTTGGAGTCTGGTAAATACTGTATGCAACATGTAATGTACTGTATAACTTTCATACTTTAATTACAATTATACATTATAACAACCTTTTTTTTAGATTGGTATGTGTTACCTGTGTATTTTACTTGTCATCAGAGCTGACCAGGGGCCTCATTTATAAACACTGACTGCATATTTACGAAAGTCTGAGTACGCCACATTTGGCACAATGTACCGGATTTATAAAAAACAAACTTGCAGTAAAGTTTCCCTATAGCTACAGAAATTCTGACCCATGCGTACAGAGATTATGGAGGCAGAAATGACAAACGGGAAACGGCGACGCAGATGGAAATGAATGAAACTCTTTAAATTATTAGCTTGATATAGTTGGCTTTTTTTCTCTTGCTCACAAAGTCAGGCAATCATGTGTAAGATAATCAGTGATTAATACCAATGCTGTACGGATCCCTTTTTATGTAGTTGTTTTTTAGATGTATTTTTCTGACAGGTTGATTAATAATAGCAAATAGGCATTTATAAATGAGGACCCAGGTGTGCTGCAGATTTTAAATTTCACTTAAAATAGTTGTAAAAACAATTGTATTAGTAGTACTAAATTGTATAATTACAAAATAATATATATTTTTTTAATGATTTAAATTAAATTTGCTCTTTTTAGCTCAAGCACTGCAGGCTTATTACAGGTTTGGGCCAGATCTGTGTCGCAGGCCTGGAAAACACTCGGTCAATGCAAATAAATCCCACATGTTTTGACCAACCAGGTACATCAGCTACAACACAACGGGCCTGAGAGAGTACTCTCAGTTAAGGCAACACGAAGGGTGCGCCACACATTTCTTTTCTGCCCCATTCACTACAATTCTTGTGGCCAAGGTGGCGCAAAGGATCCTGACAGATCAGTAGTGTTTGGAGTCTTTTAAATACTGTATGCAACATGTACTATACTGTATAACTTACATACTGTAATGACAGAGAACGCATTTTTTGAAATTGCACATATCTATTTGATGAGACGGATAAATGGCTGCTGAGCCGTCTCAGATTGCCAAGAGCACTGCTTTTATATTTTATATATTTGTGCAATACTCTGGAGTCTCAATTTAGGCAAAAACACACACTCTGAGTTTTAGCCACAGGATTCTTTCAGAGAGCCATAAGAGACAGGTCATGCATTTCAGTCTTCTTTGAGTCGTGCGCTTTCGAGAGTACTGAAAGCTATCATATCATTCATGCCCCAGGACATATCGTTTCTGTACAATGCTAACCAACAGACAGAAATTAAAGCGCTTTTTGCTTCCATTTTCACGTAAAATATTTTTCTTTTAATTTCTATGCTAGTTTAAGTTACTATGCGTCCCTCTGTAAATGCAACACAAATATGTTGCCATTGTACCAGGAAACCCCTAACTGTCACAGAGAAAAGAACCTCTAACCTTGGCACTAGTGTCGGGTTTTAATGTTGTAATGACTTTAAATGTTTTAGCTTAGCCTCTTTTTCCCTCTCTTCTAAACATCAAATTACTCATGGAAATAAGAGCACTATAATTCATAACATTTCCTGAGATACATTGTTATTGTTACTGAGTTATAGTCTGTTATTTATGATGTAATCAGTACCTGCCCACTGTCCAATAATAGATCAGTTTGGAAGCCTAGCTGGCAGGAGGTAATTATTATTGAGCCGTCAGTTGTTTTCCATTAAAGGACTTGAGGAATTTGTCATGGAAGTTCTTGTTGTTATAAAAGAAGAGGTAATAATAAGTATCTGAGAGATACCTGAGGCTAAATGCAAAAATTATGGTTGTTGATGGTATGATGATCATCTCGTTATGGCGGAGTAGTAAATAGGTAGTTTGTATCATTGAAAAAAATAATATACAGCCTTTCTGCCAAAGTGTCTTTGAGAAGGAATCAAAGGTTTTTCTACAGTTTTACTTAAACCTGTAAATGGAATAATTACCCAGACAGTGTTAGTGCCTTGCTCTACACTGGCTATATATACAAGAGTATATACCTCTAATACTGATTAAGTTATGTTACAATTTATTATTAAATTGTTAATATTTTTCACCGTCTTACAATGTCTGACCCTGTAACAGCAGAAACAAGAAAAAATATAGATGCTATAGTAGACTATTTGTTTTAAACATAATTTACATGGTAGAAAAAGCCTGACTTTGGCAGGAATCAGAATTCATTTGGGTGTAGAGAGACAAAAGTTAGTCGGTTAGAACCTTTTCTAATCTTTTCCTCACTGAATGCAAAGGCAGAGCTTTTATTCCCCATTATCCGACAAGTAAAGGTGACTTCTGTTTCAGGGGACTTTTTTTAAATTACAGAAATTACCATCTGCAATACAGCAATACCAATATCAATTAACGTCACCTGCTGCTCAAGATTACTTTTTTATGTGACTCTGTGTGCGTGTGTGTGTGCAATTGCTTGTCAGTGAGTGTGTTAAACTTGTATTTATGTTGAGTGTGATTATGTGTGCGAGTACCTATGTGTGCTTAGTGTGTATGTGTGCTCAAGTGTGTAAGTGCCTGAATTTGTGTGTTTCGGTGTGTGCGTGTGCATTTTTATTGATGTGTAGTGTACTGTATGAATGGTGCGAGTGTGTGCTGAATGCTGCTTGGTCAAGGTCACTTCAAGGTTACCTTGGAAGAACTGTATATTCTCCCTGTTATAATAAATCAGACATTACTATTGCTGTGGATGCGGTATAGCCTATACTTCACTCCTGAAATGCTGCTTCATTGTTTTGCCTATTCATTTATAATCACAATTAGATAATTTAGCTGACGCTTTTATCCAAAGCGACTTACAATGAGTACAAATACAAGTATTACAAGAAGCAAATAGGGGTTAGGCATCTTGCTAAAGGAAGCTTGGGTCTTGGGTTTACACTCCCTGTTTATATGGACTGCATGTGAGTTAATCGTAATTGTAATAAATATAAAAATCTGCGAAAAGGTCACTCCTTTAGAATTTATCTCTGATTTAAAAAAAGAATCACCGGGGTTTTGCATACTGGCGTGCATAATATTGATCTGTGCGAAAACACTAGAAAGAACTGAAACAATCAATCTGAATTATCAGAGGTGAGAAATGACGAGGAAAGAACGAATGTGGTTTGTTGTTCTCTCATTTCAAGGCACTCTGTCTGTCATAGTTGCACTGCGACAAATACGGTCGTAAAAACCACAGAGGCTTGCTGCAAATCTCCAACATGTGTGGGGTTATACGCCTTGATTTTTCTACAAGCGTTCAAGAATTATGTAAAGTGAATGTAGCGGGAATCAATGTGTTCTCCACTGCCCAATTGTGACATACTAAGTTTACAATATTTTATTTAAATCAATGAATATACATTTCCTTGAGAGCGAGTACATATGCTCCAGTTCTTCCACAGAAGTCCTGTTCCTCAAAAAGGAACGAATGTCCACTACAAACACATGCACAGATGAATATCTGAAATATACCTACAGCAACAACTAAAACTACATGAGACAACAGCCACAGACACACACACACTCATTCTCAGCAATCCCATTTGCCAAAGGAAAATGTTTGTTCTACTAAATATCTCAGTATCAAGTGAAAGTAGTCCCATTTGCTTTCCAATTATTGTAACTCATTGACTGATGACCCTGTGATGCTTTGAGCAATAGCATTCCCAAAATGCAAGCTTCACCAGTATGATTAATCCTTTCCTTCTATATTCTAATATTTCTGTCTTTTGTACAAGAACATTGCATTTTTCCTAGAATTCCTGAAATTATATCTAATTAAAGAACTAAGAAATGTATTTCCTAGATCAACATTACAAGCAAATAGTAGTAGAGTCCAGCATCCTTGTTATTCTTTTGACCTTCTCACTATTGTATTGAGTGCCAAGGTGCTTACAATCAGACCCATTTGCAAACAAGTATTTTCACGGAGCTCACCAAAGTTCAGAGGACCTGGCCCTTTTAACAGAAGCTTAAAACGTGACATTCTGGACACACCATTAAAAGTATAAAGACATAAAGAGAGAGAGAGAGAGAGAGACCAAAAGATGTGCATTAAACGTGCACACACCTCAGGCTAATCAATGTTGAGTAATATTCTGAATGTGGAATGAGGCTGGGGGGGATTGGGGCGCAAGAGAAAGAGATATCAATTAAGTGGAGACACTGCAGTCCAGACGCACCGAGCTGAGCCTGCAATTTCCAGCCTGTGCTTCATTATTGAAACAGTGTGCTCTGAATGCAAAACAGCCCTTGCCAACCAAATACCCGGACCCTCGCCCCAGCTGTTGTATGGAAATAAGACGGCGGTCTCTGATAGTTGATATAATAAAATACCTGCAAGGCCCGGCCAGGACGTAATAACATCTAGAGCAATAAAAAAGGAAACATGCAATTCCCTTCGAGCTGTGATTTCAAAGCAAGAGACAAAATGCCTTAAGGTGGAAATACATTGTATTGTTCAATATTTGCATTCAATATTTGTTCAGTTCAGATTAGAGGAACAGTGGCTGAAATTAAATATTCAGTGTGTGTGTGTGGGTGTGTGTGGGTGTACATATGAAGGAGCCCATCTAAGAACTAGCCAATCTGAGGAATTTTTTGTGGTTTTAACTCCTAAGATTAAGTTACCTGCTCTTTATATCAAAATTACAATATAGGTCTACTCATTGTAAGTGCAAATGGGGTTTGCTTGATGCCTTTTAAGGTCTAACCCAGCCTATGTGCTCTCTTCTCTTACTCTATAAACTGCAGAATTACAATTAGGTAATTTAGCAAACATTTATCCAGAGCAACTTGCAATGAGTACAGTTACAAGTATTAAGCAGATAGGGGTTAGGCATCTTGCTCAGGGATGCTTACAGGTAGGCCTGCCACTCACAAGAAATTTTAAAAATCTTTATCAATTATAAAATATATGAAGTTTTTATCAATTTTATCTCTACAGCAAAAACATGATTCTGACGACTACTACAGATAATACCATACTACTGACATACTAGTTGTTACTACAGATACCAAGATACTACTGACTAATAGGCAACTACCTACGGCTACAACTTACTACTGACAAACTAATACTAACATTACTACAGCTAACAACATACAAATATACATACTACTACTACTACCATTATCTTTTATATTGATGCTAGCACTATGAGATGTGCTTAAAATGTAAAGTGCGTTACAAATAAAATGTATTATTATTATTATTACTACTAATACAGCTAATATAATTGAACTGACATACTAGTACAATTACAGCAAACAACTAAACATCACATCATTTGAGGTATACTACTACACTGTATACAATTATCTGTTGCTCGATATATCTTGGTTCAGGTACCTTGTTGCATTAACACAGTTTCAGATGAACATAACAGAGTTAAAGAGACATTTTTTACAGTGTAATACTACAGGTAACAACATGCCAATAACATACTACTACAGTACATCTAACAACATACTAATGCTACAGCAAAAATGTCAAATGTATTCTGCTTAGATAGCCATGTGAAGAATACATATGAACATCTCTTTCAGTTAAACTAAGGGAGTAGGGAGTATTATCAGTATGGCCACTAGGGGCAGAGCTATGAAATGGTGGGTCTCCGTTAGCACACATGCTTTGTCCAGTCACGTGTTTGATTTATAAATGTCCCTATGACTACTCCTACTGCTCAAAGTAGTATCTCCTAACTCATGGATTTCGTGTTAATTGTGAGAAAAATACTAATATATGGAAATACGCTGCCCAAAACAGTTCGTTTTAAAATTCTTACGAAATAACATATTGTACTATGACTTAACATGGTAACATGGTAAATTGTAATTTTACATAATTGTTGAACAAATAATGTTTACATTGTAGGCTACTACTAAAGCTAATAACATACTAGTACGACTATATATATATATATATATATATATATATATATATATATATATATA
>JAOEHI010003024.1:0-11102 GCA_025447815.1 Percopsis transmontana
AACTAGTTCATTTTAAAATGTGTGAACTGAACTTTGAACTAGTTCATGTAGAAAATGAACTTTCCCATCACTGCCAGTAGCAGTAAATACTCTGTTACCAACAGAATAACAGATTAACCCCTCACATGCCTGTATCTTGGTGCTGTGTCATCGCTACTACACT
Source organism: Percopsis transmontana (assembly GCA_025447815.1). Taxonomy (NCBI): domain Eukaryota; kingdom Metazoa; phylum Chordata; class Actinopteri; order Percopsiformes; family Percopsidae; genus Percopsis; species Percopsis transmontana. The sequence goes on from JAOEHI010003024.1 coordinate 164, forward strand.
ATGGTTTTAATTTATTACTTCTTGTTATTTACTGGACAATAATTAGCAATTTAATATTTCTTTCTCTATACAGTGAGGTCCAAAAGTCTGAGACCACATTGAAAATCTTTAATATTTTCACGTAAACCTGGAAATAATCAGAAAGTTTGAGGATTCAGAAACATTTTATAAACACAACACACAAAAACCACGTGAAGACCAAAGAAGAGTCCTGACTGTCATGGACTTTCCTCCACTGTCACCTGACTTCAACCCTATTGAACATTTATGGGGGCACTGAGACTGAGAAAGCCAAGCATTCTGTGACATCACAAGAAGCTCTTTGGAACATTGTCAAATCAGGCTAGGGTAACATGGGTCATCCTGTTTTGCACACAACTTGTGGGACATACTAAATACTAAGAGATTCTGAAATTCATGTAAATTTTTCAAATATTTTTCCACTCACATTTTGAAGCTTATATTATCATTTGTATTGAATTGTATTACAAATTGTATTACAATCAAAACAAATGCAAACTATAAGTATCTTCACTATTGGTCTCAGACTTTGGGACCCCACTGTATATACAACTATATTAGTTGCCAGATATTACTAGACCCTATGGAAAACTTTTGATATTTTTTACAATGTAGTGACCTCTTGTTGAACTAAATCAAGAAAACACTACTAAATGTAGTTACCAAAGAGATTTTAGCATAGCTGATCAATAAAAGCACCAGTATTAGGCGTTATTAGGGGTGATCCGACCTGGTTAAATAGACAAAGAAGCAGGACTTCTGATGTTTCTAGTACAAACCTAAACTCGTCTCATTTAATGAATCAATGACGTCTGCAGTGTCTTTAAACCCCGAGTTAATAAATGTGTTTTTGGTTTAGACTGTGACCTCACTGCCTCCGGTCAATAAGATGGCCAAGCCTGCAGAGCTTCCACCTGCTGTGCCCTCCAACAAGCAAGCTCTCAAAACAACAGCCTCTCATAGTAAGTCCCAGTTTCTGTTCACTCTTTAGCTGTGCGCTGCTGTGAAAGGTGCAGTACACAGAGTATGTTAGGTTTTAGGTCAAATTCTGTGTACACCTGTGCACTGAAAATGCCTGGTAAATATATTATCCTGGTTTGGCTGAGTAGACAATGGGGGGGGGGGGGGGGAAATAACTTGATACTTGATTTAAATAATACAACAAATGTGTCCGGCGCATGTAGCAGGTTGAAATGGATATAAGCATAGTATAGAGGTCCTATTGCTTTGAGTAGTTTTTAAAGGATTCAAATAGTTTTGGATCTATTAATTACCTACATTTATATCAGCTATTTTCTCATGTTTAGTGTCATCTTGTTTTTTTCTCATGCAGAGAAGACTGACCAGATTGTTGAGCCTCAAATCCCAGCTTTGAAGAAAAAGGTCAGAAGAGAAACCTGAAGTCCGATCGCAGGTCCATATTAGTGGTATGCAAATGATTGTTTAGTATGACAAATGCAATAATTACCAGGTACAGAGTTTTTTTTTATTTAAGATGAATTCACTGTACTTAATTTATAGGAAAATAAGAGCAGTAAACGAGTGTGGTTCTAAGGACTGAGATGCTAACTGATTTGCACTATACACTACACTGCAAACAATAAATTCTTTTTTTTTTAAGATGTTTTGAAGAATTTTTTTAAAGGCTTTGTAGTGGACGTACAAGTTAATTATTTTTGAATGGCATGGCCAATGGAAACTGTTTTTAAGTGTATTTTTAAAAAAAAACAATATGTAAAATTTTGTTTTATATTTTCATACTTTATTTGAGGAAATTCAACGCGTCAAGAGATCAGTACTTTTTTGCACTATCTACTGATGTAGGAGTCGGCAGTCAGATACTTATCCTGGTTTTCTTTAGCAAAACATTGATGGAAAGGCAGTGCTAATGTTCTCCCACTTTCCCAATTAATGCACTTGCCTTCTTCTGAGCAGTTGATCTGGTTGGGTTAGCAGTGCAGGTGTTTTCTTTGTAGCAGACACGTCTTGTTTATTCCACAAAGGCTAAACACTGCTGAAACATCAAACACTTTGCTTCCTTTACCAAGGAAGGACCTACCTAATACCTGGTACCTCAAATAATGTTAATGTAAATAATTGAATAATTTACTAAAACCTAAGTTTAGCCTTTGACATAATTAACTGTTGCTACAGTGATTTAAAGCAGTCTGGCTGCAGCAATTACTAATATTTCCCACCAGGGGGCATTGTTACGTGAAAAACTTAAACGGGACTTGTTTCGGGTTTAAGGTGGTGGGATTGTTTTTTTCTTATTGATCTGGGCAGTGTATTGACTTTCTGGAGACAATTATGGTCCATGTTGCATTCTGCAGTACCTATCAATGGTTATCTTTTCTTCCAGTCTTTACTCAGATGCCATTCTCTATCCATACGTTGTAAGGGATTTTTCGATTTGTCTTTTATTGCACTGTGCGAAAGGCTCTGCTGGGGTTATCATGTGTTGTTTTTAGCGACCATTTTGCAGAATGTGAAATGTGTGATTCCTGGTTTGTAACTCCCTGGGTTTTTGATACTGTTTGTAAAGGAGGGGAATGGAACAGCTTTAATTCCACATCAGTTATTCAAGCTAACAGGGTGACTTCGCGTTAAGCCCCGGTCACTCTGCAGTTTGGCATTCCATTCACTTCTATGCATCAAAATTTTCTCTCTTTACTTTATTCCAGATGGTGAACTTTGACTCAAATTTGTATGTTAAAATTTAAACAGATGTGTTTACGTCAACTGTCACATTTATTGCGGGGGACAAAGTAATTTCAGAACAACAAGTGTAATGTGAGCATGGTTTCATCGCTCACTCTAAGCAGTGCTAGGACGCTGGGTTTTCTGCTCGGAGTTTGCATGCTATCCCTACATTTGTGTTGGTTTCTATGGCTACCCTGTTTTTTCCTACCTCTAAAGCTTCAGTTTAGGCTAATTAGAGACTACAAATTAATGAGAACGTGCTGTTGAATGCTATGTGTGTGTGTTTGTCTGTAGCCACCTTATATGGGCTGATGACCCAAGGTGTCTCCCTGCCTCAGGTAAGCAGGGACAGGCTCCAGCCCCTAACCTAAACACGATGGATGGATGGATATCAAGAACTGAATTATATTGCCTTAACCTGTTGTATAGTAAGTGTATTGGCATCTTTTTATAGTTTCCATTCTATTGCAAGTATTGAGGACAAAACGAATTTCCCTGTGCATGACTTTAATACATGTGTACAGTAAACGTTAAGGGGCTGATAATGTCCTGTATCTTTAAGAACCTGCTGCTGTAGCAGCATCCATGTATATCTTGCTTTTAAAGGCAAATGTTGGGCTCGAGACTTTTCCATGGACATATATTTTAGCGGAAACTAAAACTGCTTTTTGAACAATGGTACACTTTAATTGTGTATTTAAATAAACAGCCTTAGTGCATCAAATTGTTTTGTGCATCAAATTGGTCATTGGTGATACAGTATTTCTGTGCATTGATCTTTGTAGACTTGATAGTTTGTCAAAATTATGTTTTTTAAGATGATACTTGTAATTAAGGTATGATTTTGAGAATTGTTTTATCTATCAAATAAATATAATTGATTCTTCATTGTTCAAAATGGTGAACAAAATAAACATACTTTATATTGCTTGTATATTCATGAATTCTTCATTTTAAGTCTCATTTTACATCCTTGGTCTGACTTATTATAACATATATATTAGAACAGGACTGTCTATAGTACATACAAGTACATACAAATAACATTTTCTGCATTACTTTTTCCCCCTAAATCCATTTGCATAGTGTTCCCGTGATACTGACTCTTTGTTAAATCTGGTGAGAGTTCTGTGTACAGTATGCTTTGAAACTGTGTCAGCAGCTATGGCCTCGATAGAAGATATCGCTCTTATGCCATTGGCCAAAATGCTGCAAGAGTCAGTGTGGCAGGGCGGTCGTGCGGCATGCATGTGCAGCTCCTGACCTTCAACCTGCCAGCCACTCCCTTCAACTATCTTTTCATTTAGGATTTACCACCATTAAATCTCTTGCAATCTGTGGCTCTTTCATTCATTCACGTTCTGCCCCCTCCCCTCTCCAAAGACAATCACGTATTTCTAATTCTCCATTCCTCCCTGTGGTTTTTGCACGTCATGAGATAGATATTGTGTGAATGGGAAATCTCCCCATCATGTGGGCCAAATGGGTGTAGGCGTTAGTGGGGTGGGATGTCAGTAAACCAGTAAACCATTTGTAATAGAACTGTTAGAGCTACAGTATGACAGGGTTTTAGGTCCTCTGTATGTCAAGGGTATAATAGGTTTATCTGTCATGCTTGGCTCCTAGTGTGTTTTGCCACTATAGCCTAGTCAATTACATCAAAGTAAAAAGATTTCACCTAATTCACTAGAATTAATATTGTCATGTCCTTGATGTATGATGCAGAGATCTGAAATTAACATTATTGGGAAATGTCTCATAAATATAGGGCACAAAGATTATTTTTTCATATAGGCCCAAATATTATTTCAGTTTAAAACTAACCGGCTACAAGTCACTCCGAATTAAGTATAGTTAGTAAATTCACAATGGTGACAATTTTTAGTAAACCATTACATAAATCGTGACTTCATCTGTGGTGTAGATAGAAATGTTGTTGTTTTTTTTGGCTTGGTCAAACCATAGGGTCAAACCCGTCCGTGTCACGTGCTCCTGGATGAGCTGGATTAAAGGTGTTGTGCCAAATGTAATCTCCCTTGCCGAAATGGTTTTTTCCCCTAATTTGTAATGAAATGTATCTTATTGCAGACGGCATTCAAATAATTATTTTCGTTGCATACAGTTCAGATGAAAACCAAACTATCTTTGCAAGTTACTGTGAAGTGAAACACTTTCGACAGGGGATAGAATTTCAGCACCACACCCGAACTCAGACTGTTTGCCAGTAGGCAGCAGGCAGCGAACGCAAAGAAACGCAGATCTCAACAAACAGTGAATGCGGCGGTCGTGACAACGACGACCAAGGCTCCATCGACTACTAGTCTATGCTACATTTCTTCACTATCATTCATGAAATAGCTCCGCATTATACAAATAATTAATAATGATTTCCCCGTGGGACCGGTGGTATTCTACCAGCTGCTGCCTTTGCTGTCATGTTCGGACGGGAACCATTATTCTGGGATTATGGTACATGGTAAGCAATGTTTTTCATATTTTGTCAAATATCGGACTAAGAGTGAAAATGCTTACAAATATAAAATTGCAGTGCAAGGTTGCATATTTGGTGCAAGAACAGCGATATCCTTATCCTTTCTGTTGACTTATTTTTTGGCACCCACCCATTCTTCACTGGCCATTTTGAGAGAAAATGCGATGGAGTATGTGTTTGGTTTTGTGTTATCAATATCACAAGACACTTCTGCATCATTGCACATGTTTTAATACACTAATACGTTAAACAAAAAGTAATAGACAATTCTATTGTGCTGACACTGGGGGTTTCCTTTGACACATCTGACCATTGTAGTGAAACGGTGTTAACACAGTAGTGGAATTTGTTTTGCCCTTCATTTCAAAGTGCAGCGGATAGCCCATGCTAAATGCAGTTTGCTTCTGTTTTTAGGTACACCGTACACGATCATTCCCCAAGTCCTAAACATAGTGCAGTAAGCTGTTAGGTAAATCCCATAACCTTTAGTAAGAGTCACCCCCGTCTCTTGTGACTCATCATTAACATTTTCATTGGACATTTGGACATTTTCAAGAAAACAACCAGTATACACACTGTATCATGCCCTATAAAACCTTTTTAATTAAACATAAAAATATGGGCAGTTTTGACTAGTTTTTGACAACCTTAGAAATAACCTTAGTACTATTATAATACTAAGGTTGAATAAATGTTTAATTAAAACATTGCCTATTTATTGCTCTACTTCCAATTTCTTTTAATTTTTCTTGTCAGGCAAGAATGTGTTTTTATCGTTAAAGCAGGTCTGTATTAAACATAGTCACACAGTCTCTTTAGCATCCTAAGAAAAACACCCCAGAATGAATCCAAGGTGACCTTTTGTTTATTGTCTTGTTTCCACAGCTCATAAATGCCGTGGTCCTACTCATCCTGCTGTCAGCTCTCAATGACCCCGTCCAGTACCGCTACCACCTTACCAGCTCCGAGCTGGGCACCGATATAGATGTTATGGATGACGCAAGTGAGTGCCGTTATTCCCATGATCATTATGAAGCTATCATTGAATAGATTTGTTTGACTGATGGAGTGATTCATTGGCTTGTTCTCAATCCCACAATTTGTTGTCATTCATATAAAATTATCAACAGTAACAAAAAATGCTACAATAACCAGCAAGTATTCCTTCCACTACCTAGCTCAAAATGCATACAAAATATAAAGGACTTATGGTATGATTGTGCAATACCACATTAAGTTTGTACCCATCTGCTGTGCTGATGGGTAAAACATTTAACGTTATTTACTTTGAACCTAAACGCTTTATTTACTGACATTATTATGTCATTTTGTGCCCTTCAATTTTCGGATTATTACAGAAGCAAAGTAGGGTAAACTTGTATATGAATACAGTATAATAATTTGGTAAAAAAAATATTATTTGACCCTTTTTGCAAACCTTCTGAGGAGCTACATTAAACAATTGTATAGAATATTCAACTATCTGGTGTTACTGGTTGTAATTACAAAACTATTCTTTTGCTCTTCCACTCAGTGGGATATTTCCCCCAACCGAGATTCTGTGCAACGTGGTGCTGTGTTAAATCATCAACAGGCCTAAACCTGTTTCCCTGCTGCCACTGTCTCTGCACAGACAGAGGGAGCACCCCAGTATATGCTATTACCAGTCTGTCTTCCCCATCCGAGAATGCATCCCTCACCAGATGCATAGAAAACCCATGTATGTGCGTATTTCCCCCTGAGGTGGCTATCATCATCATAGTTGCCTCTGACACACCATAAGCACTGACAGTGGTTGCTTTGATTAAAACTGACTGCTCTAATTCATCATCGGCTTAAAATAGCCATCTTGACTGATTGCTATCTAGCACCGCATCAGCCAAAGTTTGACAGAAAGCCGAAAGGTGGAGGAGGACGTTAAATGAGGCAGAGTCTTGTCTTTGTAATGGGCAGATGTCGGTAGTACTCACGTGGGACTTCTCTATGAGTGTACATTGGTGGGTGCACTTGTTCGACGGTGTGTATGTGTGGGAATGTGGTAAGGATTATGAAGGAAGAGTATCATTTCCTGGGTCTTAACAGCATTAGTGCTTTGATCTTTGCGTGTAAGCGCAAACCGAGAGCCATTCAGATAGCTTCGTTCAGATGGCATGCGTGTGTGAGTGGGCATTTCATTAAGTAAAGTCAGAGTATGTCCTGACCTAAGCCATGCACTTGCTTAGGTTTTTATGGGATTTGTTACACATTTGGCAGGTAATGAAACACCACCAGGGACATGTGGATGGATTTCACATTCTCTGAACTAAAACAAAATGATCAGATACCATGATCTGTACCCCTGTACTGAAAATGTAACTAAAACTATTGTTTATGGGTGATTGGGCAATAATTAAAATAATATTTTATAGTAACTGCTTAACAAAAATGAATGCGTACAGTAGCGAGACAAGCTAGTACCTTTTGGTATGACCGGTTATATGACATCTATTATGGAATTTTAGGATACATCATTACTAAATTACTTAATCTCTATGGTTAGTCAAAGTTTGACCCTCATGAACCTTCTTTTTCGTCTCTCTCAGTCATTTAAACTGTCATGTCAGTAGTGAGGGGGATAGGGAAGGACAGGTTTTGGGTTTCAAATCCACATTACACAGGCGTAGCGGTGCTGCTGTAGCGTGTGACTCGGAAATGTTGGTGATACCGATAGCGTCTCAACAGCCAAACAGTTCTCAAAGCTATGACATGAATGTGAGAGATGTTTTCAAATTACCAATTTGCTGACAGTTTTTCTAAACAAAGCTGTCATCAAGGCTAAGGGCGACTACTTTGAAAAATATAAAATATTTAGATTTGCTTGACTTTTTGGTTACTACATAATTCCATTAGTGTTATTTCATAGATTTGATGTCTTCACTATTATTCTACAATGTAGAAAATATTCTACAATGTAATAAATAAAGAAGACCCTTAAATGAGTACTGTAGGTGTGTCCAAACTTTTGACTGGTACTTTACCTCAAAGACTCTTCAATTATGCCCTGTAATAATGGTTGGATTGGTTTGGAAATTAGATTGCTAACATTGTTCTTTTTGGAATTTTCCTTTTTGTAGATATTTGCATAGCCACGGCAATATCCCTACTCATGATAATGATATGTGGTATGGCTACATATGGTGCTTACAAGGTAATTAACCACACCCTACACATTTTAAATGTTCATGTATAATGTTTATCAAAAGCATGCGCAAACACATATGATGATAAATACTCTCTCTCTCTCCCCCTCTCACAGCAACACGCTGCTTGGATAATTCCATTCTTCTGCTACCAAATCTTTGACTTTGCCCTTAACACCTTGGTAGCCATTAGTGTGGTGGTGTATCCCAACACGGTGCAGGATTACCTTCAACAGCTGGTAAGCGCCATTAGGCTTCCTCTGCTGCAGAATTTCTTAAAAAGAAAGGGGGGGGGGTTAGGATTTGTAATGTCGCAAGTTGAATGTTTGTGGATGTCACAGATGTGTAATGTGTATATTTTGAAGATTTATTAGAAAGCTAAGAGGTTGGGTTTTTTTTATCACATTTTCCAGCCAGGAACGTTCCCTTACAAAGAGGACATCATGTCCACAAACAACATGTGCCTAGTTTTTGCAGTACTTCTCTTCGTGGGCTGCATCCTTTCCTTCAAGGTAAGTCTCCTCTTTGAATCACGAAGGATTCTCCCCGCCCGTCTACAGCTTAAGAATTAGCTGGAGGTTTCTAGATTGATTTAGTTAAATCTCTTCATTCTGTGTGACCACAGAAAGATTGTACATTGGACCTCTGCCTTAAGTTAGGTCAGTGGAGATCTCTCACCATATTGCCATCAAAGTAGTCAAACCTCTTGTGCCCATCTTGAGGAAATTTAACCAAATGGAGGGATGCCACAGTCGCAGAGCCATGGGTCAGGGCCAACGGGAACTGGAGCTAATTCCCCTTAATGCATGGCTGGATCTCCACGCACAGCTCAGGCACATGATGGGAGGAGAAGTTGCAGTCATCTGTACAATCAAATCAAGACGATGAACTCATGAGTTGTCAGCGGTTCTCTGATGTCACAGCGTTAATAGCTAAAGGTCACCATTAGACAAGATGCTATTCAAAAAAATATATACAGTATATTTTGACAATAGCTACAGTAAAGTACAGTAAATAAATAAACATGTAAAAAATACAGTAGATGCAATAAACTATGCAAACAATTACTTATGTATAATGATCAGGTATAAAAATGTATTAGAAAAAGTGTAAATGTAAGTTGTAAATGAAAGTATTAAAATACAAATTATCTAGAAATATTGTCACATAGAGCCTATCTGGACAGCTTATTTTAAAATAACTAATGATTCGAGTGTATTAGTCTCTAAGCAAATTGTTTAACAGAGGTTTTCGTTTTGGAGTGTTGTTGAATGGGCTTTAATCTCTAAAACGCTGGTCTGGAGTAAAGACTTGCTTCCATAGTGTGGGGGTCAGCTAGCTATGTTAAAGTACTTTTCAGCCCTCGGTACATTAACTGCCATCACTTGCGTTACCGCTGTAGCCAAATATTCTACCTGACTGCAGATGGCATAAAGCTGCCCTAGAAAAACGCTCAGGGCTGAACTGAGACAGGGAAGATAAAGTAATGCGAGCCTAGTATTCTACATAGGGAAAAATAGGGTACAGTGGAATGATGGGAGAACTGGAGAGAGTACGGAAGAGGATTACACAGGCAAGAGAGATGCGCTCTAAAATTAGCATTACTTTGCATTACTAGGCCAACGCATTAGCTGCAGGTTTTTTATGCTTGTTTGTTTTTCTGCTCACAGACAGACTGGTTATTTTTAAAGTGGGAGGTGGATGGAATTAACTGTTTATTAAAATATATTTTCGAAGGACTTCTTGTAGAATGAGCTATTAATTCTACAAGATAGAATGAGCTATTAAGTCAAGTTTTAAATAGCTCATTTTATAAACCGGTAAAGCTCTATGTTTAAAATTATAAATATATAAACAACTAAGTAAATTACAGAAGAACCCCCTCACCCACAATACACATACACACAGGTTGGAAAGATTACTATGTTCGCAATGTGACAAGTGCATGTCAGAACAGCAGTGAGTATTGGTTTCAGCACTGTAGGTGTCTGCTTCCAAAATCTCAGAGTGCAGGGGTCACCGCAGCAGCAGATGGCACCGTGACTGGCTAGCTGCCTGGCTGCCTGGCTGTCTGGTTGTCTCACTGCTGTTAACCGCTGGCAGAGGAAAGTGCTCAACAGCTGAACAATGGACCTGTTCTCTCGTCAAATCAGACCTGCCTTGTCTCGATATAGACATTGACCCACTGGGGGACAGTTGGCTATAGGCTAGCATACTAGTCAAACAAAACTACACTTACAGTATATTGAACACTATGCATCAAAACCATAATTATTCTATGATACTCTGGGGGGCCCCTTCAACTTATGGAGGGGAGACTAGCTGAAAGGCTGGGTGGTAGATTCCCAACTAGGTGAAACCTGTAAGCACCCTTGAGCAGGATGCCTAACCCCTACCTGTGCTTAACTTCTACTACCTATAAATTGATAAAAAATGTCTGCCAAATTGTAATCCTAGCACGTGCAGCGATTGTCACGATCGGCGCGCTCACGGCCACGCGCGCATCGTGCCTCCTTTCCCCTGCAACGCACCTGTAGGGCATTAG
>JAOEHI010003025.1:0-11101 GCA_025447815.1 Percopsis transmontana
TCCATGTAATAGAACAATGTAATTGTAAGTCGCTTTGGATAAAAGCGTCTGCTAAATGCTGTAACTGTAACTGTATTGCAGCTTTATTACGCCTCGGCGTTCTGAGTAAGAGGTACAGAGGCGGAATAGAGGGTAGTTTCTGTTCCACCTCTGTGCCGGCAGCGGAGGTACACAGAGCCGTAACGATGTCAATATAAACAGGACATCCCGGCATAGTGGAACAGGGGTGTGGCTTTTTGATGCAACTTGTCACCAGAGCCATGTATCCACAAGCACGGTATTTTGTAATGAAAGTCGTAGTTTTCGGAGAGGGCACTGATATTAAACAACCTCCGCGTTACCCAAAAAAATTAATGAATTACACATTACTCGTAAGTAATGCATTACTTTTGCATTGTCACGCAATTGCCAGTTAACAATTTACCTTTAAACCTTACACATGCCCACATATCAGCACAAATTCCTATCCTAATAAGGAGGACATACACAAGATCTTTCTTTTATGCTCTTTAATAAAATAATACCAAAGCTGACAGCAAAGTCGGTAAAAACCAGCCCAAAGATCACTTCACAGAAAAAAGGAACTACATAATTGTTTGATTAGTAAATGTAATGTGAATTTAGCAACAGTGTTACATTACATTACTGTGTTACAGATAAATGTAATGGGATTACAGTAATGCGTTGTATTGTATTTCGTTTCCCCCAACATGAAATACTTGCTTCCTACAGTGAGGTGGCCCTCAACTCACTGTAGTATGTGTATGTATGAGTCTATGTTCCAAGGTGCTTTATAAGTACATGGTGGTGTTGCACTTTAACATGCCCTAACTTGATTAGCTATATGAGTGGGAGAGGCAGGATAGGTCAGAGATGATTGGTTACAATCAAGAAAATATATCATACCTGGGGCCAAATCTGACTGGCTGACTAGAGAGGAATTTTGGCTAAATTACATGTTAGATAGATTTCAAAATTAGTCCATCCCTTTTGGGTCCTTTCAGATAAAACAACTTTAAGGAGCAGGTAGGGGTTTGGCAGCTTGCACAAGGATGCTTTAGAGATTGAATCCATTAAACTCCAGATATACGTTAGAACCACAAGATGTACTAGAATATTGAGTCAGAGCGATGTCTTAAGCGTTTGTCAAAACGACAGCGTTTTAGACGCCGAGCTTTGTGACTTTACTTTCAGTTATAAATTGCTCACTTCCTGCTGTTAGTTAGATGGAAAACTCCCATGGAGCGATGTTGATTCAGACTGGATACAGGTTCGCTAACTAGCCATCAAACTGTAGAGACTGAAAGCCGGTCGGAGCTGCGAGGTAGAGTAAGTGAGCCTGGTCAGTTGGCAGCATGCAGCACTTCTGTTGTGTATTCAAAATAACTGGTGGAGCAGGCACCAAAGATTGGCCATTTAAGTAATAATAATAATAATAATAATAATATGTCTTTTTTTATTCTGGTCAGAGTGGCTGAAACTAATTTGCAAAGTAACTTATTCTACAGAATTGCTCAGACATAGCCTAAAATTAGAAAGAGTGACTTGATGACTCAAGAATGTCAAATATATTTTCTTTTTCTTTTTTTATGAACTACAAGAACACTTTGTAGCATTACTCAGATGACCTACAGGTCATGGTTGTGGGTATGGAAAATCTCTTTTACGTCACTACCCCGCCTGTGAAGCTTTTTCTAGAAATGCTTGTTGGGTCGCGTTGGTCATCTTTTATTCTGAAGATCAGCAGACAGCAGATTAAACCATTAGTATTTGACCATGACACCAAACACTATTTTAATTTAAAATGTGTATATTCCAGGCCCCCCCCTTGCAGTTTGGACTGTGCGCCATCTCCTCCGACATAATACTGTACATAATACGTGTTGGCTATTTGTGAAGGAATAAAGTACATGACACACAAACAAAAACTGCTTAATGCTGAAATGTGTCTACACTCCTGAAAAACTTCAAAACATCACTATTCTTCTGCTCTACAGGAGCCCTTAGGGCCCTGTCCAGATACACTGCTGCAGACCTCCTTTATAAACGGTGCACAGGTTTGACCTGTGACTGGCCTGCTGAACACCTTAGGCATACGGCAAGAGTCTCTCTTTCATAAAGACAACAAAGAGCTCCATTGGGAGAACACAGGCCCTGGCGTCAACAGAAGGGTTAACCCCATGTTACCCCAGTGTTACCTTAGCATCAGACCAGAGCTCTTTTGTTTGCCTGAGAAAACTCATGACACACAATTTAATGATATGAAGAAGCAGATCCCCTTACACAGCAACAGAACAAAGACAGAAACCTGTTCTATCACCATTTCAGACCCAGAAATGTACTACAGCACGCTGAAGAAACCTTTATGTACCACTGCAGTGATATAGAGTTGCCCTGAAAGCCATAAATCTTAACCTTGCAAACAAAAACATATTTTTTCTTACTACAATTATGGCACGATATTAAAACATTAAGACACGTCTGCACATGTGATTGTTGGAGTTACATTACGGTACAGTACCAGGGTGTGCCTTTGGAGGGCGATGCTGCCGTTCATCACCAGCTTGCGGAAGAGAAGCGGAGAGTTGCGGAAACGAGTTCCGAGTTGGAAGCTTGAGGAGATATTATGGGTGATCAATTGGGTAAGACTACAGGGCCAACGGTGAGAGGGTTGGTCTCTCCTGTGTTAACCTTCCGTGTCCCGCTCATGCTGTCTTATATGGGACCTGTTAAGCCTCAAATCCCACAGGTAGCGCAGGTGGTCCAAACTAATAAAGATTCCTTTATGTAAAATAGCTCTGTTTATTTACACACTTTTGAAAGACATTTTCAAATAAATACTTTATTGTGGAAGTCCTGACATTCCGTACATCTGCTTTTCTGTCGGAAAATCCTCTTCATCTCACATTGGAGAGTTCCCTGCAATCAAATAATGTACACAGAGGCACAAGTACAGAGAGCTAGCCCTCCCCTGAGGTTAGCTGTGTTTACATAGCACAAAGACCCCCCTCCCACACACACACACACACACACACACACACACACACACACACACACACACACGCCTCCTGCCTAAATATGGTGCAGCTGAATTCTAAAGTAGAGAGGTAGGCTTACAGTGCAGGTCAGCCTGCTGCTCCCAGTCTCTATCAAAGCAGTAGCAGGTAACCGAGCACTAGGGGCACCAGTTTACTTTATATCCGTTTCCTTCCACAGTTTAGCAATGCATACACATTAATAAGTGATTACAACTATGCCTCTGTAGACACATGCCAGGGGTGCAGTGTTGAAAAACTGGAGCCTGCAAGCAGGCGTCTGGTTGGATCTTGATTATACTAGTCAGCAGGGCTCCGCTGAGGCTCTCCAAACTGAGAGTCAGCTTGAGATAAAAGATAAAAAGGAGCACTAAAAATATCACAGATCAACTGGTATCTCGAAATGCAGCAAGCCATGTGGCAGCTCACTGATTAAATTGTGAATAGTTTTCAAAGGGCTTTAAACCTATAAATCTGTCAGGATTCCTTTTTTTTTATACAGGACCTTGTGCATTTATAGGTATGAATGATTAAGGGGTAGGTTGAGTGGGAAAATGAATAATGCACAGAGTTGGTGATGTGCGATTGGCTGCGTGGGCCCAGTCAATATGGAGGAATGCTGCAAAACAGAACTACAGCAAGTCCTTATAAAAATTACTAATGCCAGAGTTTGTGGAACTATTTATTCAACTGAGTCACAAAACCCCCACAACCCCCCTAGCAGTGGATATAATACAAACAAACACACACACACACACACACACACAAACACCAAACCCTCAGGACATATGTGTGAGCCCTGCACATTCACAGGACTTTTAATGAAAAGTAAATCTTCCAACATAATTAGCACACGCCCTTCCTTCTTCTAAGCCGTCCACCGCTCCTATTGAACCGTTCCGGAGAACTCCAACACTCTCAAGGCTGTTCGTTGCATGGGTACATCCATTCTGACAGCCGATGGGGTTCATTATTGATTAACCTTTCAGATGCCGGGAAGTCATGGTGTCACACAATGTAAACATGTTGAGTGAACCTTTACTTTTCCACATGCTATTCTAGAGACATGCTGTAAAATCAATATACAGTATGCATCCATCCATTGATCCAGCCTGCACTGTGATATCTAAAGGATAACATGTACTGTAATGTCATACAATCAATGTAATGTAATAAAAAAAAAAAGCTAAAACAATGATAACGAGGAGGGTTGCGCAGCTCTGACAGCGGCACAAACACGGCAAATGTAAACAACTGCTAGGCGCTAGTACAGTACAGATGGAATCATCAAAACCCAGCCAACTTCTATGATCAGAGCAGCCAGGAAAATGCAGCTATACTGATTCTCTATGGGCCATTTTGAGGGAGCATATCTGCATGTAGAAACACTCTGCAGGTCACATTCTTTTCCAATTACATATACAGAAATATATTTCATGACCAATATTTAGCTGGAGTGGCATTTAAATTTGCAGCACCAGAGACATTTCATGATTCCTGGAAAAAGTCCTATGCATATTTTTACTGAGAATCCAGGTCTCTTCCCTGAAAAAGGGAAGGTGAATTGCTGATCATAAATCCTTGTTATACATGTATTCGTAATTTTAACTAGCCTCGTCTTTAACATGCCTTATCGCAGGTAAAATGTAAAGATGGGTGGATTTTTTTCAGTGTCTACATGCAAATACAGTACTTTTTTGGTTCATTTTAATGAACCAGAATTTGCTGATGGCTGTTGTTGAAATACAGTGCATACAGTATGTCTCAAGGAGTAACAATTGTGTGATTTGGTTTCTTTCCTCTCAAAAGAAGCTAAATGCCAATATCGATGCAGGAGTACAGGATTAGATGAAGAAACTATTATATTTTGTATTTTTGATGATATTGGGAAGGTTATTCATTAGCTACCCGTCTTTCTTGGGCATTGTGGGTAATCAAACTGGACCAATTTGTTATGTTTGTTTTTACAGAGCATGCACTCAGGTGTGATAACAATGTAGAGTAAAAATAAAAACACAAAACACAGGAAAAATCGATTTAGTAAACATACTAAATCGATTTTTCCTGGGGAAGGACTAGATGTGCTTTGTACATCTAAACACTCAGAGAGAGATATTGGGAACCAATTATAGCAGAGTCTATGAGAACAGTCTTAAACGCAGGAGACCGTATGAAAACAACTTAATTTGAACATTAATGTTAACAACATTAATGATCAGCGTGAAACTTCTCTCTGCGGTACGATAACATGTTGCACCTTTATCCCATGCAGGACATAGGCGACACTGTATGTTTACATTACACCATGGAAGTGATTTAGTTCAGTCATAGTAGGGTAAACATAGGTGTTAATTATGGGACAGTTCCATCTTGTGAGAATGTGTTCTATCATTGTGCCCTGTTGCCAGCACCTAGCAGCAACAGAGTAGTTAATGTACTTAACTGTCTGTGTTTCCTTTCTAGTGGTGTGTGCGAGTGTTGAACTTACACTGCACTTGGAAATGCTATTGCACCAGATTTTTACAGTTCCTTGTTTTGCTGTTGGTCTAGCTTCCCTGTCTGTTTAATGCAGATTCTCTCTTGGCAACAGTGTTCTTTTTTTGTTTGGTTTTTGTGGTTGTCTCATTGCTTGTTGACTCAGGAAAAATATTGTTGAAAAATCCGTCTGCTTAGGTCCTCATTTCCAACAGTTTTTTTTACTGTCCATTGGAACTATAATATAATTCATGTATATTGTGGATAATTTTGAGAACCACAGTCAGAACCAAAGTCTGATTTATTTTTAATCAGGTCCCTTTAACATGTCTCAAAGGTGCTACAGTACTTGAAGAAACCTTACAAAATAACCCTTAAACATATCTCTGAACCAAGCGTCCCTTTCCTAAATATTTGTCAGTGCCAGAGCACGGCTGTATCTGTTTAATGGCTTGATTTGTTGCTTTAGCAATTTATTTTATGCTTTATGCTGTTACCCTCCGGCAATCTTAAAAATAAAAGGCAGAACTCACTGAAAAACTCAATTTTTCTTTTGCAGGGCAAAGCTGTGCCCTCTATTGTACAGTACAGTATATGTCAATTATTAGCGCTTCCCATATAGTCATTTAGCAGTGGCATCAACCAAGGTGCAAACTCCTGATAAAAAAAACAAAAACAAAAAAAAAAAAACAGACCTCTTGTGGTTATGGATGCCCTTTTTAACAATGAAAGTAGCCTAAAGATCCCTAAGGTTAGCCTTTCATCACACACACAAGTTTTTTCTGCAAAAAAACATGGCCAATTGTTTGGAAATCAAGGTTTCACCCCCATAGGAAACTAGTCAAATGGTAATTAGTCTTGCCCTGAGCACTTTTATATTTGTGATGTGTAACGTTGAAAGCTTTAACAGCCTTGATCTTACAATGAATTCAAGATTTTCATGGGCTTAGAAAAGCGTACGTGTTAAAATGCAAGTGTGTTTTAGCATAGTATAATGAGGGATGTAGCACCAAGATATCTCCTCACGGTGTGAGGTGTGAAGTGTGAAGCAGAACACCTGACAATGTCACTTCTCTCCTCTCAGAGCTGAGGAGCACTTACTGTACACGTATGCACAAGCCCCAGGAGCTACATCTGCTCCTGCTAATCTTGGTACATGGTAATTCATCTGCACCGATGCTGAGCCCAACACAGTCCAACGAGCAGAACACAGCTCACATAAGAAGCGTCCCCTGATACAGCCAACTTCTTTCTACCAGATGTCATAAAGTGAAGGAATCGTAAAATAAAACCAATCTTTGTACCATGCGTTATTGCATTTATCCCAAAGAAATAATGACCAGCAAAACCTTTTGAAAGTCCTCGAGGAGGCGACATTTTTTGCAGCTAGAAGGTGTGTTTCCCCTCTCGAAAAGAGGACTCAGAAGGGTTATAAATATGGCTGTCAGCAAAAGGTCATACAGTAACATTAGGAAGTCCACAGCTTTTGGCAGACAAGTTCGTGATTTGTCAACAGATTCTCTTGGGCTTTAAAAGGAATACCTTGACACCTGATTTTTTTAAATAAATCAGACACCTATGAGATTAAGAGAGAAAGGTTTCTACATTTTCCCTTTATAGTCAGCTTCACTCTAGTTCGGCTTGAAATTGTTTTTTATTTAAGCCTTAAAAAAAAAACTAAAATAAACCTAGTGCTATTACTTGATTAACATGGGGGCAAGCATCCTTGCGTATCACTAAGCAAGATGCCTAACCTCTATCTGCTCCATGTAATAGCAGCATGTAAATCGCTTTGGATTAAAGCATCTGCTAAATGACCTAATTGTAATTGTAGCGCCAAATGTGACATGCATGGCATTTTCGACCCATTAAGCTACATGCTTGGGTGGTGCAGAGTGGCACCATGTGGCCAACAGAGCCTGCCGCTTTGTCAACGCGCTGCCTCCCCAGGTCTCATCTCACCACTGATAGACAGGCTGGGGAGGGGATCAGGCCCTGTTGTGCAGTGGTTTGGAATTAACCACCAAAAAATGCCAGCTACGTTCATGCAATCTATATTGGCCTTGTACAAAACCACAATTCAAAATGCCAGACAAAGCAGAGAGACATCCAGACAGCATGACATAACAAACCTGCCAAGTTACTGCTGCTATTTATTTTTGATATGGTTGTATTTCTGCTTCGGAGATACACATGCATCTTGGTTCCCCTCCAACCATGCTTGTGGCTGCTTTTAGACAGTTATGATTGTCATCACATATAGTTATATTGTTTTCTCCTTATAGGGGTCTTAAATGTCCCCTCTTAAAGCTTCCTCATGTCTTTAGGGTTCCTACAGTAATTAGCGATTGGAAAAACGTCCGGTTAACTTTGTTGGAATTGACTAAGGTGTCAGACTAGAAGCTGGTGCTATTTTCTGATGTCACAGTTAGACAACCTTTAACTGGCTGAGCTCATTAATATCCTTGAAGACAAAAGGTATTGGAGCTTACAGATGTACCATCTAAACACACAGACATTGCATCAGCTTTGACTTTGCCATGGTCTAGATTGCTGTGTTTAACGTTGCATTCAGATCCTTGCTCTCTAGTGGTTAGATCCACATTACAGCTTGCTGTCTGAGTATTCATCAGGGGAACATAGCCATAACAGAGTGTGCATTTTGTGTGTGTGTGTCTGTGTGTGATGAGTTGTGTATAGGTGTTTGTGTGTGGGTGTTCCTATGCATGTGGGAGACAAAACGGAGGGGGTGAGAAAGCGGAGGTGAGCAGAAAACAAAGAGTGAGAGAGAGAGAGAGAGAATGACTCAGAAAGCAAAAAAAAACAAGAGCCTTCACTCAAGAGGCCTTACGACTGAAAGGTGCCAGGAGACACAGCCATTACCCACAATTCCCCACTGCTGCAGACAGCTGGAACTTGGAAGCCCTTTCTTAGCAATCCAAGCTCTGCCCATTACCTGTAAGCAACAGGTCAAGTAAGGATTTATCTTTGGAGCTGGGGGAGGGAAAGGACATTGTTTGTATCACAGGATGGCAATCAGGACACTAATCAAATTTTTGCAATTTCTTAAGCACTCATTTCAAACAATTATATCAGTGCTGTTATAAAAAAAGTCAAATCAACTGTGTGAATTCATTTTCGCACAGAGATTGTTAGAAATTATTAAACAAAAAAAAAGGAGTTTAAAGCCAAGATTGTTGCATTAAATCCTCATTATTTACTTGCATTGTATGTTGTGGAAAGATTACACCATCACTGTTTAGAGTAAATCAACAGTAGTACTATTTTTCATGTTTCCGTTTACCTGGGTCAGATAATCCTTAAAAATTAAAAATTGATTAGCGTTAATTAGCAGTTGATTAGCGATACAAAACCAGAGCTTACATTTGCTTTCATGGATCAGCAACACTAAAATTGCATTAGTAACAATATTTAGTCGCATTTTCCTAACAAATTTGATTTAGTTCAATAAAAGATGTCACTAGATTGCAAAAAAGTCAAGAGTTGTCTATAGGACCATAATATAGTAATATAATAAAAGAATGCCTGGAATCAATCCACCAAGAAGATATCGGCCGAAACAGCAATTACCGGCGCCGCTTATCAGGGGATGACTGTTACTGTCTGTGGGATGCCCCCTGGGCGCCTCCCTAGGGAGGTGTTCCAGGCACGTCCAGCTGGGAGAAGGCCTCGGGGAAGACCCAGGACTAGGTGGAGGGACTATATCTCCAACCTGGCCTGGGAAAGCCTCAAGATCCCCCAGTCAAAGCTGGTTAATGTGGCTCAGGAAAGGGAAGGTTTGGGTCCCCTGCTGGAGCTGCTGCCCCCGCGACCTTAGTTCAATTGAACAGTTTATTTAAGTTTTAGTATTTAGTTAAATTGGGCAATTTCTACCAGTATACAGTACATGCATGTCCTCTTATCTATATTTAAACATGCAAATGAGTCGCGGCCTGCACAGTTCAGTAGAGTTGTGCTCGTTCAGACACCCTCTGTGTCTCTCTATCCAGCTGTGCTGTGTTGACAGCTTTATGCCTTGCTGGATTCCAGCCTTAAAGCACATACAGATCTCCATTGTCATGATGAATCGGAGTAATTTTCCTGTTACACCTAATGGCTTTGTGTTCGTTACTCATGTTACCGGTCACACTAACATGATTACCGATATTACCGATGCAATGAGTCGGTCATCAGGGGGTTGTGGGAAGGCTTTGGTGGGTGTGGGGCTCATCGCAGTTCCAGTGCATCTACAATATATTAACTTCAAGTCTACATGTAAACTGTAGACGCGGTCTGCAATAATGTTGATGGTGTATGTTTGTTCAGTGTATGTACACATTAAGTGCAATGTACAGGGTATATTCTACTAAGGGGTGTGATATGTACAATCCATTGATAGACGATAGTCCATAGATAGAGTAGCTGTCTAATGTCTATATGTTAGTGGCGGGAGGTATGTAAAATGGAATCCATCAATTATTTTCCATTGTTAAGATTGTATTATAATGTATAAAAGTATATTAAAATACAATATAATACAAGTTATAAATATACACTATTTTAAACCCTTCATTGACAAGCATGTTGGTTTTAAGTTTACTCTTGTATGTTAAGTAGAAAGATAGGCCACCGATCTTTCTACTTCATAGCACTAATCCCACTAAAAATCCTTATTCTATCCTCCCTTTAAAAAATAAATAAAATAAAAAATCCTTCTTTCTATTCTGCTAGATAGGCACTAAGAATGTTAAGCACTTTGTAGTTAGAAATGATTGACTGTTTGAAGAGAGATCACTTTAGATTATTGTAAATATTAATCGTTTTGAAGAGCGAATAATACACTTTACAGTAATGTTGTGCAAATTAATAGGTGAAGTAATTTAGGCTACTAAAAGTCGCTTTGGATAAAAGCATCTGCTAAATGCTTAAATGTAAAAAAATGTAAATGTAATGTTCAAGCATGCGCACCACTCCAGTGAGAATGTCTGTTCTCATCATATTTTAGTCACCTAAACCAAAGTTAAAATCATGGCAATTTATTTTACTGTCATATATTCTGGTTATACCCAAAAGCATTAAAATATTCAACATACAGTTTGCAGCTCTTCTGAATCACAACCTCAAATTGTGATTGTAAGTGGAGTTGGATAAAAGCTAAATGACCTAATTGTACTTGTTGTGTTAATTCCAGTCCTCGACTGGCTTCAGTAAGCACTGCACTACTCTCATTTCTTTTCACAGCAGCTTACACTCTAGAGGTGCAACAATACGGCACGATACAACATGGCTTTCAATTTCAAGGTTACAATTCAGTCAGCTGTGCGACTAGCACGAACAAAACAAAACAAAAAAACATTTTAATGTCAAACCCAAAAGGGGAACAGGATTAACAGATAACCAAATAAGACAATGGTTAAAGAGCACTGGTATCTAAACACATACAAAACATTTATACAATTCGGCATGTCTTTTCAGGGCATATATATATATATATATACACACATATATATACATATATACACATATATATATACATATATACACATATATATATATATACACACATATATACATATATACACATATATACA
>JAOEHI010003026.1:0-11101 GCA_025447815.1 Percopsis transmontana
ATTTGGGTTAAAACGGGGGGGTTTGGGTTTTTTTTTCTTTTTTTTTTAAAAAAGGGGGACATTAAAATTTGGGCCAATTTTAAAACCTGAAATTGCCCCCCCCCCCCCCCCCCCCTACACACACACACACACACATCCTCCGCAGGATAGTCCTACCGGCGATGGAACACGAGACATTGTTCTCATTTCTAAGCACTGTGCCAATTGAGGCAGCAGCTTTTATAGCCATTTATGCTAACAGCTCCGCTGTTGGCTCCAGGGTGACATTCTTCCCTCCCCAGAAAGAATGCACCGAAACCAATTCCTTATGTGTGCATGTGTCTGTGTACTGAACCATCCCAGCATAAATCACACGGGCTCTCTGTGCGTCTCATGTTTGGAGTCCATTTACCTGTTGCGCAGATGTCCCTATTGTCCCCTGCTCCGACCCGGGCCAAACCTGGGCTGACAGACACCTGAGATTTCTCTTACAGTAAATCCCTGAGAACCAAGCACAGGGGGCAAACGGGGGGCTGTCCGCTATGCTGCACACTGTTGGCTGTACACTGACAGGGTTGTTAAAGGGAGCGGAGAGCTGCTATCGCACACAATCATTGTTCTGCTCCTTAGGGACTGAAGTGCAAATACAAGACGTGACATTTGGTTCACAGTGTGTCACTCTATTCCAATCGGTTTACACCCAAACAAGTGTGAAGAAAATTATAAAGTCCCTGAATTAGACATGAAGTGAGACATGATGTGAGACATGAAGTCAGACATGATGTGAGACACGAGAGACGCTTATGAATATAATATAAATAACTTTCCTGACCAATCAGACCAGCCTCTGAGTTCCACGTTCCTGGCTCCCTTGAGCTTCTCTATACATTCCCCACTATTCTTAATAACACCCTGAAAAGAATGACACTTCCGTATTCTGTTACCTTCCTGTTGTGTCTAGCGTGGGAACAAGGCCTGTTATGGTGAGTTCTGGTGTGTTCTTGTTGTTTCTGCTGCATAGATGTATGTATAGGTCATGCTTGGCCCATTCCCAGACAGTGATGTCAGACACTCCTGACTGAAACAGTGGCCATGAACGAGGAGAGGGAGGAAGGGAGGGCCTGGACTGGGTGAGATAACATATGGGGAACTGTCTGGGATGACAAGTGTAGCATTATTTAAAAAGTGATTATGCTGCGAAAAGCTGTGAGACACTTCCCTATGGAAAATCATTGTCATTGGTTTGAAGATATTTTGTGTTTAATTGTAGATTTTCACTCCTCTAGCAACGATTTGAGTCACATTCACTATGTGGTATATAGCTGTAGCCTACCGATTCCAAGTTTTAGCCATTCTTTGACATTTGGAAACAATTTGTGCCAAGGACAGAACTGGCTGTTCCCTCTGCTTTGTCTTTGTGTTTGTTTGTGTTTGGTCTTCAAACACAACTATAATCAACAAGCAACTAACTACACTGGAATTGCTAAAGATCTCTGCTCTCATTGCTAAACAATGTGCCTTCCTTATCCTAACACATGCCAGTTTGTCTTTGATACATTATATTAGAATCGGTCTATTACTGTATGCCATGTAGGTGTATAACTTAAATAGTCCACGTCGGTTACACTTGCTAATTTCTCTATTCACTGTGACCTAATTTACTTAGTTAAAAGCATTATTTAAAATAGCAATTTTAACTAAGTAAATGACTCTGATAAAGACAACAGTTTTTGACTGTTAAATAAAGGCGTCACTGAACGAAAGTGACACTAATTCGCCAAGGTGCATTTGGAATGACTAACAAGACAAGTAACAGTAGGGCCTAATCAAGTAACCGGCACAAATACTTATATTGCCTCATGACACAGTTTAAACAACGCAGGTCTATCCTCCATAATTTATTATGTGTGAGTGCCCTTTGTACCTTTCTGCCTGTAGTACAAAATTATCAGGCTAGTGATACATAACTTTCACAGGTCACTACCATTTTGCCATTAGGTTTTAGAAAACATAATGTCTAACTGACAGGTACTGTGCTGAGCAGGAGGCTGCTGATAAGGTGAAAGTGTCATGTTGCATGGCAACCTAACTGACACAGCAAGAGAACTGATAGACTTTTTAAACCACGTGAATGATTAATCCTAGCAACAGAGTAAAGATAAGGTCTATCTACTTGAAAATGACCTGTCATTATGCCTTTTAAGGCATTCTGAAATTCTATGCACAGCGAATGTGGGTAAATCGTTGCTTTAATTAAAAAAAGTTAATTACACAGGTTAATTCCACAGGGGCAAGTTACACCTAATGCGACAACAAGCTGTTGTAAGGTTGTTGCCTGACCCAGCTGACTTTTTACAGTACTGTCAAAACTGTAACTGTAAGCCCCACATTGACGGTGGCAGAAGGCACTATTGACGGGAATGTTATCTGTGCTAATACTGTGCGCAACATTGTGTGTGTGTGTGTGTGTGTGTGTGTGTGTGTGTGTGTGTGTGTGTGTGTGTGTGTGTGTGTGTTTAAAGCAATTAAAGCAGATGGAGCTACTAAACCCGAGGACCTCTGTCAGAATCACACATAACGGACTCAAAGCAACTCATAGCATAGCCTACTGTAGCATAGCAGAAATAGCATGTATAGAACATGGCATAATGGCAAGTTTTCACATAATACAAGGAGGACCAGCAGAGGGTCCCGGGGCTAAGTTTGATGAATTAGCCATATCATTTATTAATTGAATTGGCTATCAAAAAATAATATATTGGCCTAATGTTGATTACAAATAATTCACACGACTATAGGCTACTGTAACCTACGTTTTTCACTTCAGCGACTAAATAAAAAACTATTTACAGAATAGGTTATTATATAATAACATAAGACTTCCAAAAAACGCACTGCGTGCGTGTCGTTATAAGCGCCACACAGACTATTTTGGATGGCCCCACAAGCATGAAGTTAATACAATTAGCTAACACAGGATGCACATAATCGACGCTACATATTAATAACACTTACCACGGATCTTTCTTCATTTCGGATGTCTTCAAATGTACACAGACTTCTCGTCACTCCGTTCATCTTCAACATGTAGAAGTTGCTAAAATAAATAGATTACGATATAATAAATAAATTATTAAATAAACAGCATTCGATTTGACGCTCTATGGACTGCCCTGCTATGCTACACTACAGAACAGGCAATATATCTTCCTCTTACTAGCTTAACAAAGATAGACAAAAGTACAACTTCTACCGTAGCCGCTACTGTAATGAGCCCACGCAGTTACGAGCAGTATTCATGCATTCATACTTTCCGCCCCTTTCCTCTATATTCGATCTCATCACGTCAGAGCAGGATAGGACCTCGGGAATGTGTGACCTCAGCCCGCCCGCAGCGCTCCCAAACCCTCCCCTTCGACACGCCCAGACCGAGAGCAAAAAGCCAAATACGGAATAGGTAAGGTTGGGAGTTGGAGCAGCGCGTACACGCTGCAGTGGGTCTACACACGTACTTCACACACTTGTACTGTGGCCATGACCATGCTGAGATTTCAGGGAGCTTATCAGTTGATCTGTTTCAGTGTGCAAACACGAGTGAATTTACACAAGATAAACAACAAAGAAGCTACTTGGAAATCTATTTGCTACTAGAGAACACAGGGATGCATTAGAAAAGCCTAATGAACAATGTCGAATGTTGGTTTACACGTCAATCTGTAGAGCAAAGGGCTCCTTGACACTAATGGTCCTTAATGTCTACTTAGGAGCAACAACAGCTGAACAGGGATTAACACACTCACAAGTAGGCCTACACTCATTTACAGGATAAGGAAGTTAACACTGCACACGTACAGACAGACATACAGTAGCCTACACACACACACACACACACACACACACACACACACATAAACCAATCGGCTATACACACACACAAGTAAGAACCACTAATAAATGCCACAATCCAGGTGTCAGTAATAACATGTTTACATCACGCCTGGCCTGGCCTGCTCAGACAGACTGATCCAGAGATGAGACAGTGAGTGGTCTGCTTGCATCAGTTAGCATACATGCCATATTTCACACTGTGTCTGTGAGGTCCCAGTGAGTCACAAATCCCTCGCTCAAGTCAAGTCATGTCCTTTACCTCAGTTGTGTCTTACAGATCTTGTATACTATACATCATTTCCACATAACATACGTTCATAACATAATTACATTCTAAGGACATTAAAAAGGTACACACATATACACACACAGAGTTCTCATATAGTCTTTTAGTTCCCAGTCCTTCCATTGTCCTGCTTGGATCACTGGGGACAGTGTTTTTATGACTAGTTCAGACAAACACACAAACAAGGTGCATATTTGATTTCTGTGGCCAACAAAAGGTCAGGAATTTAATAGTCCATCCATCCAGATGACACTGAGTCACTGTGTATGTTATGCAACTATCCTGATATGACAACACCTCTGATGACAGAACAATATTACAGAATACATCGTTTATAGGCAAATTTGAATGCCATCATGATGTACAGTAAACTCATATTCCACACCTTCCAGCTGCCGAAATAAGATAGGAATTATTCTCACTGACATGACTAACATATCTACTGCTTTGTCTATACTTATCTTTATCCAACAGAGAACAAACTCTTCACAATGTAAAAACATTAAAACATTGCATTTCTACATTTAACTAAATTGAAGGCTTTCCCATAGAAATCACATATTTACATGCAATTAGATTTACGACTCTGACGGTTCTCAGTAACATAAGCAGAAACATAAAGTCTACATAGCACAGTTTCAAAATACTACACACCCAGGGATTGCCCAGTAAGATTTTATATTGAAGGTCCTGTTTGGAAAACAGTGATGTAGAAACTCATTCCCACCCACAGTAAATAAAGTATTTACATTTGTGTTTTATATTCCAGAAAAACAGGTACGGTACACAATGTCAAGGTGTACTGTGCAGATCTGGCTATGCCAGTTGGTAAGTATAACATCATGGACACAGCAACTGGTTCTGTGAGAAATGTTTCTGGCAACCAAGAAGATGAAAAGTTTCAGCAGCTTCTCTCCTTACGTAGATCTATTACACAATGGCATCACAGGAGGTGTGTGTGTACATTTGGCACGGACAAAGAACGGAAAACCTCTTCTGAAGAAGCTCTGTCCCAGAATAGTTGAGGTGATTTTAAAGCAGATGTAAACACATATTAACCTGGGGAGTGAGTGACAGCTCCCACTAGGAGCTCTTACTTTCATCTGTGTTCTGTTGGTAAAGCATAAATCTAGAGGGACCAAACAAAGTCTAAAGACTGGGCCGATTATTTTTATGGATTCACACGTGCATTTGCACATTTACGCAGTTTCTTGTAGCTTCCCATTGCAAAGTTAAACAATATATGTAAAAAAAACTACTCTTACAGTTTGACATAAAACACAGTTGTGTAGGCCAATAGTTGACAACTTGAGAGCGAAATATTTAAAAAAATAAAAAAGGAGGACAAAATAACGCAGGCAGCCGACACATTCGCATTGTTCCTTTTCCTACTGAATCGACATGCATTGTTTGAAACTGCTGACCCTGAACATTCCAGTCATGCCTCTCAGGGGTTCAACACAGGACAGAAGCCATTCGCCACCAGCAACAGGACTACGGGGACAAACCAGGACAAACAGTATTCTGACCTCTGGAGCTGGCAGAGGCACAAATCATCATAGCCTACTGCTAACACAATTCAGACTTCGGCAAGCGTGACACAAATTAACTATTTACCTTAAAGCTATGAAGCGATAATAGGAAATTAACTTTTTTGTATTGATCTCCTAAGGCTAGTTCCCTCTGCCTCATGCTTTTGTGGTTTTGGCTTTAATGTGGTTGTGAAGCTCCCCATTAACTATCATGCTGATAAAATCAAGAAAAACATTTCTGCTACAAGAGATAACAGTAACAATAATAGCAAAATAACATTGGGACTCTAAAAATATCTCAGGAGTATTTGTTGACACATTTCACTACTGGAATGTGTGACATACACACCTATGGCACAGTGCTAATTCCGTGGTAATGCCGAGTGGTGTTGACACAGGTGCGGCTGGAAACTGCTGCCTCTCTTGCAAAGCTGATTCAGTGTGGTATAGAATGGGTGAGGTCGATAAACAGTTGTGAGGATTTTAAAATCCCTGGGGCTTTAGACAAATACATAATGCACAATACTGTATAGCATGTACAGCTACAGAACAGATTGGATGGCAAAGCTAGACCTGCCTATTTAAAACAGGTCTATTACATACTAGACAAAATAAATACTGGCCTGGACAAAGTGAGGGGTTTGGGAGCTGTAAACCTCAGACTGACATGAAAGTATCCTAATGGTAACCTTAACTGGTATATATAGTGATTCTGATTTGTTTTCTATGGTGCGAGATAATCCTTGCTCAGATAACAGGAATTATATCCAGTTTCAGAGAGGCCTCACCCTGTAATGAAAATATTTTAAAAACACTAGGACGATAACAATAAGGTTTCCAAGGAAAGGGAACACAAAAGTTCTATAGAAGGCATCGCCTCAACTCTGATATAAACAGAATAATTAATGTGGCTAAACAATTAAACCTCACCCAATTTCTTAAATAATGGAACCAGTCTTTCATAGAAAGAAAGAAAGAAAGAAATGGTAAATCTGCAACAGTAAGACTAGGAGCAGAATTTCTTAGTATAAAAACATCAGATAAAAGTATCCATATAGTTTTATTATTGCTATAATTGTGAACAATAGAAAAATATCATTAAGTACAAATTCACAGTGTGGAATCATTTCAGTCAATGATTATTTATCAGCATTTCTTCACTCAATAACAGTCCCACAGATGATTATGAACCATCAACAGCTTTTCTCATTCTGTTGGAAGTCCATTGGAGAGATGAGGAGAGCACTGCATGGCAGGGAAATGAAACACATTACCTACTACTGATTGTTCAGAATGTACAAAATCTCCTCAACATGCCAAACAACTAGACATTAAAAAGAAACAAATTTACAAAAATTATTCAAAAGTAAGCTGTGCTTAATTACAGTAAACATCTTAAAGATGTGAAATTACAAGTTTCACTGAGTTAATATAAGGAATGCATAGAAGTTGTGCAGTGTACATAAATACTTGTATGATGCAAAAAGGCCAGGGACAGAGAGCGTTATTATTGCATGAACCAAGCCCAAAACGCAACACGTAAATTAATGCCATAAAACCATTCCAGTGACAAAATAACTGTTTAAGGCTTTCATGTAAATAAGCTTTACACTGCAGCCATACTGTATCGTCTTTGACTATGGTATTAGTTAAATTAGCAAAGAATCTGATGCTTTCGGCAGTTTTCTGAAAATAACATACTGTATGTAATATCTGATATTCGGAGATTCCCCCATCAAAGCAGTCTACAGAAAGTATCAAATGTACACCAGAAGTTTCAATATACAAAATCTAGTACCAATCCAGGACACCTTCAAGTTGTTGCAAATCCTACATATATTATCACTCATACTATTGGCCAATACATTAGTGTTGAATACCTGTGTTAGTGTTATAGTCAGTTCAGTCAGTGAGAACTGACATTGTCACTGTAAGACAAATCAGAAACGATTAAACCTCATCTCTGACTTTCAGTGTTTCAGTTAACTGTTCCGTTTGTGCCCAAGAGTAGAAACGTTCATGTACTGAAACATCCATTTTCATTCGTCCCATTTATTCCCAATAGGTGGTCATGGCTTTCCCCAGTCTCTTCCACTCCCTGCTGTATTTGTGTAGTCAGTCACAGTGGGTCCTCGTGTGTAGGAAATGTACACAACACGGTCCACCATGTATAGCAGTACAGTACATTCTCAGGAAAGGACCCTGCCTTGGATTACATCTTTCCCTTCCTTTCCTCCTATTGAGTCGACCGCTTCAAACACATTACCCCTTTGCTGTTATAAAATAACTCCACAGTAGCAGCCGACCTAGCCGGCCCATTCCCGTGCGTCTCTAGAGGTGGAGCCCTAGTCCTCTCCCAGGGTGCGCTTCTAACAGGAGCTGGTCTGGAGGTTGCTCTCTGTGAGGATGGAGGTGATGGCGGATGGGTCGTAGAGGTCGTCGTCGTCGTCATCCTCTGAGCTCAGGGCGGAGGAGTCCAGAGCTGGGCGCATCGCCACCTGAGTCTTTCTCCTGTAACACATTGTGTTATAAATATTATAAGAGAGACATGAGCGGCAGAACTGGTATAAATAAAAAAAGGTACGCTCCTTGATTGTGTTATAGCCACAAATAGAACACATTCCTGCTCCTGCTCACTGTCAATGATTGAAACACTCCCCATGAAAGGGTGGAGGTGGAGGGGTAGTTGAATCCCAACTGCCACATTCTGTTTAGAGTGTTGGTCAAAATGTGCCAGCCTTATGTTTCTTTGGTTGAGTAGAGCAAGCCTGATGGTCTAGGGCTCCCTCTGCTGGACACTTTTCATTCGTACCAGTCCGAGCGGTGTCGCTTGCATTGTGGTAAATGAGGATGGAATCTCGTCACAGCTGTGCAACAGCTAGCGTATACGCATTACATCCTACAATATAGAGAGATTGTGGCTTCCTCCTTTAACGTTCTCAGAGCAGGATCTATGTGATCCATATACTGTATACGTGTTAGCCATGCATTCACATGGAGAGATTTACATTTGCATTTAACATTTAAGCATTTAGCAGACGCTTTTATTCAAAGCGAAAGCCTACATTTGTTAACAGCATTATGTAACAAGGTTACTTCTCCTATGAATTTGCACATTATTCGAAAGTGTATCATTCGCTCCTCAGTTAATATTTACAATAATCTAAAGTTATCACTCTTCAGTCAATAATTGCTAACTTTAAAGTACTTAACATTCTTAGTGCTTATCTAGCAGAGTAGAAAGAAGGATTAAAAAAAAAAAAAAAAAAAAAGGGAGGATAGAATAAGAGATGGCTTACATCAACAGTGCGTTTGTATCCAAAGCTCGCAGAGGAAATGCTTGTAGCATGCAGGCCAATCAGTGCAATGTGAGTCGTTCAATTCAAGCAGCAAAAGCCCGATTATTGCTTAGGAGAAGTGTGGTTGCTGTGGGCTTATAGGGGGAAGATGCTTACTTGAGCTCCGTCTCCAGCGCTGTGACCCTGGCCTGCAAGGCATCCTTGAGCTCCACCTGCTCCTCCATGTCTCTCTGAGCTTTCCTCCTCAAGCCATCGATCCTGTCCACCTCCGTCTCCCCTTCATCCACCTGTCTCTTCAGGGCCTTCACCTTCAGGGTTAGCTGTGACACGGAAGGAGGAGGAGGAGAGAAAGCATCACTGTATGTATGCGAGTGAACACAAGAGTCTGACTCAAATCTATGTAGAGAGTCAAATTAAATATTAAAGGGCATGGCTAGGGTGTGTGTGTGTACCTGGTCTCTCTGTTCAATGTGCTGTTGTCTCTCCTCATCCAGTGTCATGTTGAGCTCTTTCAGTTTCCTCTCAAGTCGCCGCAGTGACGCCAACATGCCGTTCTTCTCCCTTTACAGGCCGAAGCAAGAGCCAATATATCAGCAGTAGTGAGGCGGTTCATAGAAATACTCTCCCTTCCCTATTGTGGTACCTTAAAGCCAGAGGGTGCCCCCTCTGGCCAATAAAGACACACTTTCTCAGCGAATAGGCAGGTCCCACAACACACGGAACACCCCAAGGGGCGTCTGCACGTGTGTGCAAGCTTTGTTCAATGGTGTGCCACCGATTAGCATTCAAACAAAATGGTGGGCTGTTGTCAACCGAGAGTTCTCCTGGCGATTGGAGGCACAATTCTGGTTCTGCTCAGGTATTCTATATACATAATACATATGAAAACAGCCTCTGCAAAAGTTTCTAAATACTATATGATATGATATATGCTTGTTGGAGACGCCACATCATACATGATCCTTTTAGCTGAAGAAGACAAGACAGCCACTACAACACATCATATAGAGTATGGTTGTAGTATTCAGCTGCAAGAGACTAGAAATGAGGCAGAAATAGCCCTTACAGGCTCAGTCTAGCTCCCCTGGATGTGGACACGTGTACAAGCAGTGGGGGGGGCGGTGCGAGCCGGCATGCAGCCTACCTCTCCTCGCTGCGCAGACGCTCCTCCAACTCCTGGACCTTGTTCTCCAGCTGGGAGACCCCTGTTGAGGAGCGCGACTGGCCCTCCATGTCAACCACACGGCTCCTCAGCTCCTTCAGCTGCAGGGACAGGGACACGGGGGAGAGACAGGGGGGAGGTTACCAAACAATCTGTTGCAGTGAGACTGGGTTCTGACGTAACGAAAGCGAGCCCGTACGTGTCTCTCCATGGCGTTCTTGTCCAGCTCCAGGTCCTGTTTGGAGGACCGCTCCTGCATGATCTCGGAGCGCAGCTGGTCTATCTGGTCTCGGCTCCGCGCTACGCGCTCCGTCAGCATCTCCACGCTGCCCCTCTCCTCCTCCAGCTCCAGCTCCATGTGCTTTAGCTTGTCCTGCTCACATTACACGGCAACCTCAGCAGACATGGTCAACAACCAACAGGAGAACAAACTACAAAGATATTGGCTAGAAAATAATTCTTGTGACCATGGTAGTCAAGCTAGCTAGCATCTAAATGTGCCTCATTTGTGTATTATCGAACAATTATCATTTTTATAGATAAATAGTCAATACTGAAACAATCAAAAAGGTCCTGGATAGTACTATAGCACCTCCAGATCCACAAAATTCCTCTCTGTTTATGTTTGACAGCTCCTTTATGCATCTTCTAGTCAGTATTACCTAGACACATCTCACCTCCAGAATGCGGATCTCACGGGCTTTTTCGTTGACACTGCTCTTGCCCTCTTCCAGCTCTGCCTCTAGGTGGCGCAGTCTGTTGGTCAGAAGCTCTCTATCCAGCTGGTGGTTGTCTCTCTCCTCACACGCCAACAGGAGCTCCTTCTTCTGGCGACACATCTACACACACACACACACACACACCTTCAATGCTTATGCAACGTTTAAAACTAATAAATATATAAATAAAAAAAAAAAAAAAAAAAAAAAAATTTATATATATATATATATATATA
>JAOEHI010003027.1:0-11101 GCA_025447815.1 Percopsis transmontana
TGCTCAAGGATGCTTACAGGTAGGCCAACTCTGGGGCTTGAACCCACAACCTTCTGGCTGGGAGTCCAACACCCAGAGCCCTAGACTATCCTGCTATCCTGATGACTTCAGGCTACGGGTTTTCTCAGTGCTCCTCTGTTCTGTGAGGATACTAAAGATGGAGGGATGGATGGATGGGCAGTCACCGTGTTCGTGTCCTTGTTGCCTGGCTGTCCGCTCTGCACTACATTAGGGCGACTGACTCCCATCCTTCAGCCCAGCACTAATCAAACTCCTCTCTAATTGCGGCCGATGGCGACGAAGGCCGGCTCTGACATTGAGAGAAAAGCTCTTCCCCCATCGCCAGAGAGAGACACGCCCCCTCAATAAATCATTGTCCAGACGCCGCAGATGAAAAATAGAGCTTACTTTTTTTATAGGAGGACCGGCATACAAAGTCACACACGCACACACACACGTGTACACACACACACACACACTCACACTGAAATGTATGACCTGTCCTTTATTCACACCCCCCCCCCCCCCACACACACACACACACACACACACACACACACACACACACACACCTTTAACACATGGACAGCAGCTTGCTCACACACACAGGGCCAACTGATCTGACCTACATCTCGGCATTCGCCTGCAGAAAATTCCTGGTGCTCAGTTTTCCCAGCATGCTCTCCGGGTACGGACGGCCTCCTGTCTTCCTGGCCCCGAGGAAATCTCAGGCAGAGGATTAGCTCTTCCAATTTGTGAATTGAAACTTGTATTCATTTAATCACAGAGCTTGTTTCAAACTGACAACAGGGGAAAGAAACACTTTGACACAGCACTGTACAGAGACATGGATTAAAGGCAGAATAGCGCCTCCTAATAAAGCAATGATTAAGCTGTGCTAATGAATGAGTGATCCGTGTCTCTTGAGGTAAAGATGCTAGCATTGTGATTAGCTGGGCTGCAATACGAAGAATATTTACTCAGGGCCTGTTGTGTAGGTGTATATCAAATATTTAGACGCACTCCATTTCAGAGGTGAAATCCATAGACCGTATAAATAAGTGGACAAACCCTCCGTGACGTCACAAATAGATTTTCTGAAGAACCGGTTTGAAGCCAAGTGTGCTGGCTTGGGCCGTCGCCATCTTGGCAGTGCCTGACTCCTGCCTAACTCCCGGCTTTGTATAATGGATGGATAAATTGATGGCTTAATACATTTCAACTGATGAGTTATATCAAAATTCCCCCCCGTACAGTTGTCATGAACGGGGAAACTAGCTCTAGAGACCAAACCCGTTTTTTGTACCAGGCTGTAAACATGTTTATTTCTGCTTTGAAGTTGGACATTTTAACATGGGGGTCTATGGGGATTGACTCGCTTTTGGAGCCAGCCTCAAGTGGCCATTCGAGGAACTGCAAGTTCTGCCACTTCCTTATTGGCTTCATTTCTAAGAATTGAATGTTGCCGCTTGGTGACATCATTAGCTTCTTTTTGTTTTGTTCCTATTATTAGATGCATTTAAAGGCATAGCATATTCTGAATGACATTTCACAAGTATTGAAAGCCCCACATAATGGGTAGTGCATAGTGTATGCATAATACCTGACCGGAATTCGTTTTGTCTCCTTGAGTTGAAATAACTCAGGCACGCTCATGCAGTTTCCAAAAAGGGGGTTTACAGAGAATCTGTATTGCTCATCACAACCCCCTTGTGGCCAAAAATAACACACCGCCTGTCTTTAAGCAGAACATTTGAAGCAGAGAAGCACCTCCTGATGCATCCCGGCTTGTGAGAGCTGTGAGCTCTTTCTCTCCATGTTTGAAAAAAGCACCGTTGAGTGAGGTCCAACAAAGGCTTAATTTATATAGCAGAGTCCAACACTATTGGAGCAACATTGCTGCTTGCTATTTCATGATGGCTGTGTGTGTATAGCGCGCGTGCGCGTGTGTGTCTTTGTGAGAGAGAGAGAGAGAGAGAGAGAGAGAGAGAGAGAGAGAGACAGAGAGAGAGAGAGAGAGAGAGAGACAGAGAGAGAGAAACATATGCCGACAGCAGAGCACAAACTGTACAAGAGAATGTGTTGCCATTTTATTTATATTCCCCATTTACTCAGTGTGGCAGTAAACAGCAGGGAGATAATAGGAACACAGGAGACCTTCAGCTATTACCTTTAACGTCACACGGTAATTACATTGCAGAAGTGATGACAGTGGATTGATATGGCAGCTGTCTGGCAGTCTCTCTCTCTCTCTCTCTCTCTCTCTCTCTCTCTCTCTTCCCCCTATGGATGTCTGGTTCAGGGCAACAGTAATCTATTTGGGCATGTTACTGATATGATCCTGTTTTCCAATTGTGAAATTATGCCTTAAATCCAATAAGATCTTTCCTCCCGAGGGCAGACTTGTGACAAGTATTGCACCAGCCCCAAACCCCCCCCCCTCCCCCCCCCCCCTCCCTCACCAGTGACATCTCTATTGGCCTCACCGGGTGGCCGACTGGTGGCGTCTACGGGAGACACTTCCTGCCGTCATTTCGGGGGGGCCCTGTTGGCTGATGGGGTGTGGAGAGCCACACATATTGTCATTACAAAGCAACGCCAACCATGGTAATGATTCGCTTTTACACAGTCAATTTCCTCTGCTGCTGAGGCACATTATTGTGACACAACTCTCCCCGCGACCACCACCACCACCACCACCCGCCCCCTGCTCTTGTCAGCCCGTCCTCTCAAAGGCGATGTTTTATCTGGCCGACACAAAGACGTGTTTAATTTAACAGGGCTCTCCACGTTGGGAAGTCTCTCACATGGAGGCGGATGGGTGCAGAAACGCCGTGGCCATGGGAGAGATTTGGGAGAAAACATTTGATTTGCGTGAGAGAGACATGGAGACAGAGGATAAAACCCATCTGGAATCTCGCCGCGGGCAACAGTAGCAGAAATAAACAAGCCTGAAGACAGCCGGCTCTGTTCCCTCTGAAATGGTTCTGTTGGGTTGGAGCTTTGAAAAGACAGAATTTTTTTTTCAAATTGTTTTTCTATAAAAAGACGTCTTTAATTCAAGGGAGTCGATGAGTTTACAGATTAGACTCCAAGAGGGCTGTACTGCGTGTGTGTGTGTGTGTGTGTGCATATGAGTGACTCTTTCTCTCTCTGACGTGAAGCGGTGCCAGCAGAGATGTAGTGAATGCTAACTAACACCATCACATATAGCTGAGTCACTTCACTGCTATATTTACTGTATAGACTGCATTAATGTGTCACTTACTGCTGTTGTAAAGTGTGTGTGTGTGTGTGTGTGTGTGTAAGAGTGTCACCTTAAGTATATACTGATATTGCTGTTAATGTGTGCATGCATTCTGTGTGTGTGTGTGTGTGTGTGTGTGTGTGTGTGTGTGTGTGTGTGTGTGTGTGTGTGTGTGTGTGTGTGTGTGTTAAGATGACGAGCACCTCTAGAGTGCCTCTACTGGCCCCCTGGAGGACACACCCGGCGTCTCCGGCCCCTTTGGGCGTGGCCCTGCCTGCCTGCCTGCCGTGTTGATCACACAGGCCACTTCATGGCCGCTAATCAATGCATCTGGTCCGGGACAGCGACAGGCCATTAGAACGCCTCAACACACCGAGGGCCTGCTCGCCCGCTTCCCCACCGCTCGTCTTCGTAGAATCCTTTCCCATCTGTCAGTATCTCTCTCTCACACACACGCACACGCACGCACGCACGCGCGCACGCACCCGCGCGCAGCCTCTGTCAGGGTCCTAGCACGACAAGGAACAGCCTTAGGCTCTGCAAAACCTTTTCA
The DNA here is from genome assembly GCA_025447815.1 of Percopsis transmontana. Classification (NCBI taxonomy): domain Eukaryota; kingdom Metazoa; phylum Chordata; class Actinopteri; order Percopsiformes; family Percopsidae; genus Percopsis; species Percopsis transmontana. The sequence goes on from JAOEHI010003027.1 coordinate 3,801, forward strand.
CTTCCTATTCCCCAGGAGAGGAGCACAAGCTAGCATTATGGAGCGCGGGAAGTCTAACCGTCAGTTCCTCTGTTCCTCTCTTGATCCACCGCGAGACAGCCGGTGGATCAAGAGAGTCCGAGCCCCTCAATCGACGAGGACTTGAGATAAATGACAGACCAGCGCCGAGGACGAGGACGAGTGAATCCCACGCAGTCACTAAATAGTTCATCAGCTTAGCGGATGCCCCCTCGTTAGCGGGGCTGCTGTCACTGACTCCACGTGTACTGTGACGTTTATGGGCGGCGCCAGACTCTTGTAGGAGTCCCCGCTGTGCCCTGACAACCTTCACCAAATCTATGACTTCCCAGTCTGACTTCCCAGACTTCCCAAAGAGGAAGTCTTCTGACCCAGCGAGAGCTGTGCATGTCCAGTAAGGTTTGACTCATTTTCAAAAGGCTTTCAGTGAACCCCTGGCTCTGTTTCAGTGTGCAGTCTCTGCGCATTTACACTATTTCTCACCTCCAGGCGTCTCCATAGATTATTTATACAATGACAATGAAGTAAAAGTACACACGCGGGTTTACGTTAATACATTAACGTCTCCATTCACTGTACAACGTTGCCGTGGCCTTGGTCATTATTCATTCCTCCTCTGGGTCCCGCTGGGGCCCCCAATGGTTCAGGGACCCCCCCAAAGAGCCTCGCTCGGCGAGCCGGGGAGCCTTTTGATGAGACGCGCTCACAGTCGACGTCTGAATAAAGAAATATCTGCCGGCAGAATATCTAGGCTGCTTCAAGACCTCGTTTGATGTGAAGATATGGGATGAGCTGGCCCCAGGCTCTGTCTGAGCGCGCTTTGTGCAGGTGCGGTTGTATCCGCCGCTGCTATGTCTGGGGTGTGACGCAAGCAATGTTCTTCCAGGCTGCTTTTACCCCAACAAACGGATATCATTGAAGTTGTGCGTGTGCGTGTGCGTGTGCGTGTGCGTGTGCGTGTGCGTGAGCGAGGTTTACGTGGGACATGTAATATATATGGCGCTCCCCCTATGAATATTATTCACACTGAACTAAGCAGTACGTTTTTAATCAAAATATGTGGCGGCGTATAAACAGGAATTTTATGTGATTTCAGTATAATAGGAATAGGAATGAAAACAGTGTGTGCATACCTCTGTGAATGTAAATTGTTCTAGAGGCGAACTACTGTATTATTAAATATAAAAATATTATTTTATTCATGGTTTCTATTCCATCTACTGTCTTCAGTCTTGTAAAAATGTCATTCAACAATCCCTAAATCACACTTGAATCCTCTCAGAGAAATTAGAACCGGCGCCACGGCAAAGTTGCTCCAGTTCGCGACGTCCACTGAGATTACAGCATGATGCAGACACTCTCTCTGACAGGACAACCAGAATGCAGAGAAAACAAACCGCCGCAGCAACAGAACACAACTGTTGTGTCTGCTCCGGCTCCGAGCAACGCGCCCAACCAGCTCTACGTCTTTAAGAGGAGCTCTTCTAATTAAAAAAAAAAAGAAAAAAGAAAAAAGATTTCCTGCTCTGACCGGCGTACGGGTGCCGGGTCCTGCAATGCCCGTGGACATGACTAGGAGCAGAGATCTCCCATATTGCTTAACTAGCAGAGTCCACTGTGCCGTGACTAAGGCACACTGTCAGGAGAACTAATAGTCCTAAACACTCAACTGGATCTGATGGCTTTTCCCACTGCAAGCAGATAATGAGCAGCTAGCTGGGTCAACACAGAACCTCTTAATAGGGAGGCTTACAGGCTTGTGCCAGGGCCAGCCAATGCAAACTCGCTATAAGACCGTAAATGTTATGTCTATTACGTCTGGGCTTAAAAGCAAACATTATGGAACAATTAACTTAAAAAAGAACACTTTCAAAATCATTTTCATGACTTGTAATTGGGGGAGAATGACGTCTCTGTCATTGCCACTCCACGCCCGGAACGCCTGCTGTTGCATGAAACCTCTCGCGAGAACTGCTCTGAAGTTGAGGTCAACGGAGGTATCGGAACAGTATGCGTGAATTACACTTTTTAAAAACTGTTTATACTGTCCTGACATGTTAGTCATCTAGCCTCATCTAGTCATCTAGTCCCGTTTCAGGCTAGCACCCAAAGAAATAAATTAATCTCACGCCAAAAAGTTTGGCCAGTCCTTGTCAATCTGTAAGGTCAGCAGTGGTACCCATCGCGCCCAGGGATAGGGCTCCCCCCCTCCCGTTCTACCTCGCCGGTGTACGGTACTAACCACGGGCCTGCAGCTGTCCACATCCATGCAGCACCCCAGCTACACCCCAGCTACACCCCAGACAGAGTCCCGCTGGGCATACAACTGCCATCCATCTATGGCGTTACCGACTTCTCCCATAGAGTTCTGTTGAGGATTCTTGAAGTGTTTTTATAATGTCTCTGGATTACCCCACTTTTTAATCTCATCACATACAGTAGCATCGCTCTCCCAAACACCCCCCATGTCCTCCACCACCCCACCACCCCTCCATCTCTGTGAGTCAGCGAGTCCCCGCTGGTCGCCCGTCCTGGGATGGGTCACCGGCACACTCCGCCGGGAGCAATGCACTGTGGGTAAATAATCTAATGATGGCTCGTGGCGATGGCTGAAACGGAGCTGAAAAACAGCTCGTTACAGATGGACTGTGGCCCATGGAACAACGCCGAGCGAGACCATTGGAGACCATTGATTATATTATATTTACATTGTGCGGATGTCATAAATACAGTAGAGTGGTTGTGTGCATGACATTTTTGACACGCACACTGCATATGGAAGGGTGGATTCTGGCAAATATTGAGACATTTACAGTAGTAGGCCTACCCCACATAGAACGCCTTTAAAAAACTATGTGTACACACTGTGAAGTTCATTTTAGTGTCAAAATCAAGTGCTTACAATTGAAGGAACAGGACATCATGTCCGTTTGGCTCCAAGTGAGGCAGGGGACTGAATATCTCGACCCGCGCTCCCCAGGGGCCGCAGGGCTGGATCAGGAAGAGAAGGAGGAGGAGAAGGAGGCAGCAGTCCAGGGAGACCGGGGTGTGAGGGTGTGGGGGTGTGGGTGTGTGTGTGTGTGTGGGGGGGGGGCATTAGGGCACCGGTTGCGCAGGATTTCATCGCTCCTGCTCTGTTCCCAAAAATCTAAATTGTGGCGGTGGCTCGCCAGCAACCTGTCCCAGGAGAGCCGTGTCTGGGCAGAGGCCTGTCGGCCTCACCGCAGGCCGGGGGCTCATTAATCCAGGCTGGTGCAGGCTGTGTGTTTGACAGCAGCACTCTGCTGTTCGCCCCACGCACGCACGCACGCACGCACGCACGCACGCACGCACGCACGCACGCACGCAGGACACACAAGGCAGAGCAAGCTACATTCTGCCCCACAACGTAAACAACTCCTGGACGCGATGTAAATGTAAATAAATGGATTTGATTCAGTGATTCTCTGGGCCGGCCGAGGCTGCCCGGACTCCCACTGGGGGCCCGAGGGCTTGGCATCGGGGGCGCACCGCCAGAGCTGCCGGCCAAGACAACTGCTGGAATATTGTCCCCACACAACCAACTCAAGCAGCCAAGCTCCTTCCCCACAGCGTGTCAGCCAGAACCGAGCCAGATCCCAGTCTATAGACCAGACAGACACATGGGGGGTGGGGGGTTAGAAAAGAGAGAGAGACAGAGAGAGAGAGTAAGAGAGAGAGAAGTTTGATGCCCACAGAGAAGCAGATGGACTAAGCTAAGCTAAGAGGCTCTGCAGGCAGAGCCCCACAAAGCAAATTTTTTTTTGGGGGGGGGGGGGGACAACAAACAAATATTAGCCTCTCTAATTAAAACCTTCCTTGCAGCTCAAACTGCCCAGAAACTCTGTAATGCATCAATATTCGCCAGAATCCACCCTTCTACCTTCTGTCGGTCGCATTAAGCCATATCCCAGAATGCAATGGGAACTCCCGCTATCTGTCAATCAGCGAAGATATAAAAGCTGAACAGCCAGACGTGCTCGGGGTCCCGGGTCAGCCCCCTACTGCCCATGCCGTGGCCATGTTACCCCCACCCACCCCCTTCCCTGCTGCTGCTGCTGCTGCTGCTGCTGCTGCTGCTGCTGCCACTCATGCCGGTCGCCACGGAGACCATATGACTGACACATCGATCGGGAGCAGCCAGTGAGCCGGGCGACTAAAACCCACGTCTAAATCTCCCATCAAATCTCTCTGTTCCTCCACCTCCTTCATACATTCTTTCTCTGTGGCCACAAACTCCCCCCCGTTTCGCTGCCTTTTCATTTATTCCTATTTAAGGTTTTTATTTTATTTTTTTCCCAGCATGCAGTCCGGCGAAGGAGGTATGACAGTTTGAGTGATGTTCTGATAATACAAACCCTGGGACGAGTCTCGCACATGTGTCTCTGTCTGGCTTCCCCCCACCCCAACCCCCCACAGCCCTGCTTGAATCAGACATTAAATGATACCTGTCAGAGAGGAAACAGATCCCATTCTATTTAAAGGGACATGGCTGCTATGGCGCGTTTATGGTAATGTTGGACCAGTAATGGTTCGGCAGGGATGCTGTGGATTACGTCCTGAATACCAAGCGAAAGCCGGAGCTCCTGTTCGACACGAAAAATCCTGACCTAGACAGGGGCGGGGGCGAGGCGGTTGCCATGGCGAGGCTGAAAGTGAACGTCTCCTCCCTTCCAATTTAAGACGACAAGATCAAGGTGGTAGACGTAGACATTTGGGTCTAGCTGGCGCATAGTGAATCAGACAGCCGCTAAAGCAATTAACGAGCAGGGACATTATGCTAATGAGCGCGTAGAGCTTGTTAGGTCACTCTCGTCGAGCGTGTTAAGCCGTGACTCGGGGGTGCCGTGACTCCACCGGCAGATTAAATGGAGCGGCGGGCGCGCGGAGGAGTCGGGGTTTGGAATTAGTGTAGCTCGTTTGTCGTGCACAAGAAGAAAAACATCTTCTGGATTAAATTTCACCTGTTTATCCTGTATTAATTTGTTGTTGCCACCACTTTAAAGCTGCAGTCATACAAGATAAACACACTGAGCTGCAATAACGAGACTCCTGAGTCCTGATAGCTAATTAGGGAGATGAGTAATTGGTAATATAAGAGAAAATACCATGCCATTTTAATGTGGGCCTACTTTAAATCTCAGATGTTTGATAGAAACACATTGCTAAATGGGCAAGGTTGACTGAGAGAGTAGCTTTTTAAATTCTAATATATATTTAAATAAATTTTATATAGTCCTAAAATGTATTCAGGAAAGATTTACTGGGGGCAGGATAGTCTAGTGGTCTGGGCATTGGACTCCCAACCAGAAGGTCATGGGTTCAATCCCCAGAGGTGGTCTACCTGTAAGAATCCTTGAGCAGGATTACCTAACCCCTACCTGCTCCACGTAATAGCACCGTGTAATTGTAAGTCACTTTGGATAAAAGCATCTGCTAAAATGATCAAATTGTACTGTAAGAGAATTACCAACTACTTAGAAGGGATCTGTAAAATATTTTGATAAGAATCTGCCTAAAAACGCATCATGACAAGAACAGACTCACAGGCTACCGTAAGACACTTTCGTCGGCCGGGCCTAGAGACCTGGTTCGCCTTTCGAACCAATCACAGACACTCAAAGGGCGGGGGCGTGGCATAAGGATGTCAATCATGGTGGTGTATGTCATTTTGCAAAGGTTAGATATGGGCTGCAGAGTCGTTTATTTTCTTCATGTTGGCTAGCATTAGCTCAACTTGCAGTTCTTGCCTATTGTTGCTTTAAGGCGGTCATTAAATATATGGGGAATATTAAGCGTGCTCCTGGTGAAGTCATTCATGGTCACAGTATTTAGGCTGTAGAATGGAAAGCAAGAAAGAGTGAAAAACAGGCTACAACAACAACACTGAAGTGAAAGGAGGGCCTTTGTGCTCACTGTGCAATCCGTCACAATTCCCCTGATGTCCACAGCTTTACCCTACTTAAGCACACAGGACCGTAAATACAGCACACAAATGAAGCCGTTAATCAAACATTTACCCAACCTTTCACCATGTCAATATGCATTAGCTGCTGACTGATTACCATTTGTCTAATTAATCAATCTCCACCTTCAAACTCGCGTGCCATTAATTCGCTGATGAGCGGGGGGGGAGGGGGGGGTCACGGTCTATCCTCGCTAGCATAAATGTTCTTCTCTGATCCAAGGAACCGGGCTGAACGCCTGTGCGTGGGAGTATCACTACTGCGCTAGACTGTTGCGGTTCATGGGGAACGGTTGCTGCCATGCTAAGTGGTGCCCTGTGTTGGGTGTCATTTCCACTCACATGGAAATGACACTACTGACTGCTACAGATTCCTACAAAAAGCCAGAAAAACAGTCGCTCTAGGATACAGCCACAAACTATGCCGAAGCTCTTTACAATATTTAATGGGAATAATAATAATCCTAATATTAAGATTGCACCAGTTCCTCCCAGTGTTTACTGGTTTAGTCCCCGGGCGCCGGTCTGATACAGCTTTCCAAACTGGAATGAAACCAGTCCCGTCCTCTTTCCCAGCACCTCTAAAATGGTTAAAACCCACTAATTCTCCCCCTTCATTTTGTCTGATCTTATTTCTCCTCCTGATTCCTTTCCCCCTCCCCTCCCCTCCCCTCTCCCCTCTCCTCCCTTCTCCCCTCTCCTCCCCTCTCCTCCCCTCTCCCCTCTCCTCCCTGGTGGTCTGATTTTTGGCAAGTTTTGGCAAACTTCCCAGATAAGAGAGAGCAGAGGGGCTTCTAATCAAAGCAGGTTCAGATGGCACATGACTGACACCCCTTCTCGTCACACAGGGGCTCAGATCAACCGGGCGCCCCCAAGGTTGTTGGTTCAACCCCCTGGCCCAGCACAGAGGGACCGGCAAGTGAAGGGTAACACACACACAATGACAAAATGTCATTGTGTGTAAAAATGTGTAAAATGTTCCTCGGGTTGACAGCAACATGGAATAGCACCTTAGCACTTCATGGAAAACACAGCCTTCAATATAGGACCAGCAGTTATGAAAAAAACAGTTGGTATAGGTAGTGGACAGTAGGCCTGTGCTAAAACATCGATACAGCAATATATCGCAACATTTATTTTCGGCCACCAGAAAAAAAATCTTTTCTTTAACAAAAATTTTTATATATATATGTATTTTTTTTTAAAGATTCCTGTTTTAAACCGTGTGTGAACTACAACTACTAGATGTCGCAGTACGGCTAGTTGCCTAGAATTGACGGCCCCCCATTTCTGGTAGAGT
>JAOEHI010003028.1:0-11099 GCA_025447815.1 Percopsis transmontana
CAATCTATATAGGCTGCTGTTTTTTTTTTCTTTATCCTATGTTTATGCTCTGTATACTGTATATTTTTATTTCTATTCTAGTTTATCCTATATGTTGTGTGCTTTTTTTAATGCCCACATTTTCCTTCAGGATTAATAAAGTTATATTCTATGCCTATGTGCCTATGTTTAGGGATGCCACCACATTATAAAGTACGGTTTCCTTTTTCTGTCTACTTTCAGAGAAGGATATTAAGATGAAATGGGAATCCCTCCGAACACAATATTACCGCTACAAGCGGTTAGCTGATTCTAGTGGTGATCAAAGAACACCAAGACAGACCTGGATGCTAGATAGGCTGCAGTTTTTGGAGCCACGTACCAGGAAGATGGATTCACAGTCAAACTTAAAATCGCAGGTATAGTCTGTGAGGGAAAAGGAGCTCTTTTAAATAGTGGCTTTTCATCTCACAATATAATTCAATAAAGTTTATGTTAATAGCTTGTTGTGCATTTCTTTGTAGGAAGGTGAGGATACCATCAAAGGTAAATCATCCTCAAGCCCAGAATCCCCAGAATCCCAGCAGCCCTCGGGGCCCTTTGAAAACCCTGCAGTGCTCAGCAACAGCACCCCATCTGACAAGACTTTTTGGAACGAAGAGAATGAAGAAAAATTTGTCTCTTTGGTTGAGGAGACAACCGCACTTTATGTTATAACAGACCAGGGATACTGCGATAAAGTGTTGAAGTCTCAGTTGTGGAAAGAAATTGCAGATGTATTGGGATGTTCTGGTAAGTTTGTTGTCTTGATTTACTTTGTGGAGGATGTTTCTTCTCTTCTGTTGTTTTCCTGTATCCACAGTTGATCCACATTAGCTGATTCCCTATAGCCCTTTTCTCAAAGAGGTTATGGGCCTCATGCCAACCGCAACTTTATTATAATGTAAAGTTCCACGCTTGTATCTACTTTCAGAGAAGAAGATTAGGAAGAAATGGGAATCCCTTCGAACACAGTATACCCGTTTTAAACGGCTGACTCCTTCTGGTAGAACAGCCAGACAGACCTGGGTCCTGACAAAGCTGCATTTTTTGGAGCCACATACCAAGAAGACATACCAAGAAGAAAATATCTCAAACAATGTAATATTACAGGTATAGTCTGTCAAACAAAATAGCAGTTTGAAATGTAGGCTTTGTATCTTTGTATCTAACAATACAATGAGTTCATAGTTTTGTGCATATCTTTGTAGGAAGGCCAGAATACCATTCATGATCAATTGTCCTCAAGTCCCCAGCGCACTTGGTCTAGAAAGCGTGGTAGGCAAAACACCAATGAGAAAGATGAATTAATAGAAACCCTGAAAAAAAAACAATCCCAGAAGCCCTCAGGGCCCTCTCCAAGCACAGCACCACTCAGCCACAGCACCCGATCTGACATAGGATTCTGGACCAATGAGAAAGAAGATAAATGTGTCTCTATGATTGAGGAGAGGAAAGCACTTTATGACGTATCAAAAGTGTCTTATTCCAATAAAGCAGTGAAGTCTCAGTTGTGGAGAGAAATTGTGGAGGCTTTGGGATGTTCAGGTAAGTTTGTAATTTTCTTTTTTTTGTTGGTCTTTTTGTTTTATTTTGTTTTTGATGCTAGTAAAGTCACAAAATTAAAAAAAATTGTAAATAAAAATATGAACCCTGTTTATGAAACACAAGTGAAAAAGGTTAAAAAAATAACAAAATATGTGTTAATGATGTGCCCATGAAATCCATTATTAGTTCAAGATAGCATTACTTGCACACTTGCAGTGTTGGAAGTGCTGCTCTGTTGCTTTTAGTGCTGCCATTGGTGTCCAGAATTTGTATTGCTCTAAATTGTAGGCTACTTTCTGTTGTAATACAATTCTGACCATCAGTGGCAGTTATTACAATTGGGTCATTTAGCTTTTATCCAAAGCAACTTACAGTGAGTACAGTTACATTTATTAAAAAGTAGGTATAGGTTAAGGATCTTGGTCAAGGACTCTTACAGTAACGGGCATGCTGTAAATGTTGTGGAGCAGCACTTTACACACTGTAATGCCATGTTGGATATGAAACCACATTCTTATTTTTGAAACAAACAACCTAATCAGTTTTCAAACTGTACACTCACATACACACCTTCATTCTGTTATCACACCCCCAGAACCCTAGAATTTATCCCCAGCTCACTATTAATGTTTTAAAACACAAAAGTCGGGACTGGAAGGGGAGAGAACTGTGTAAGCCTATGAACTGTGTAAGCCTATGAACGCAGAACGGGAAGGAGAAGAGAGGAATGCAACCCACTCAGGTGTGGGAGTGCCATGCACTTAACTGCGAATTTGAAATCAAAATACAGACTATAATAAAATAATATAACACTAACATTAAGGAAAAACACCCTCAACAGGTGTTTCATCTTTTTAAGCCAGTCAGATAAAGCAGCTGCAAAAATGTGTGTTCAACCTGTAGATGCTGCTTTTTCTGCAGTTTGATTTTAGTGTTTACTCTAATACTGTTTACTAGTGTTATTCTCAAGAAAGAATCAGAATGGATCATGTCTATTTGAATTGCTTTATTTGTAATAATGTGGGATAAGTGTAGCCCATGTTTATGGATGTCAACAGCTACTGTATTGTGAAGTTGTATTTTTTAATAATGTTTTTTTATTATATATTACTATTATCTTTTTTCAGAAAAGGAGATTAGGAAGAAATGGGAATCCCTCAGAACACAATATACCCGTTTCAAACGACTATCACCCACTGGTAAAACAGCCAGACAGACCTGGATCCTGACAAAGCTGCAGTTTTTGGAGCCAAATTACAAGAAGACTGATTCACAATTCAACCTAACATTACAGGTATAGTCTGTGGAACAAGGGAGATCTTTTAGAATGTTGGCCTTTCATCTAATAATACTGTAAGTTCATAGCTTGCTGTGCATATCTTTGTAGGAAGGCCAGGATACCATTCATGGTAAATGGTCATCGAGCCCTGATTCCCCCCAATCCCAGCAGACCTCATGGACTTCTCAAAGCACAGCAGTGTTCAGCAACAGCACCCCATCAGATCCGCCATATTGGAATGAAGAGAAAGAAGACAAAGTTATCTCTATGATTAAAGAGAGGACTGCACTTTATGACGTGTCGAAACTGGCTTACTTCGATAAAGTGTTGAAGTCTCAGTTATGGAGAGAAATAGAGGAAGCTTTGGGGTGTTCAGGTATGGTTGTAATGTTTTCCTGACTGTTGCTTCTCTTGTCTTGTTTCTTGTGTCTGCACGGTCACAGTGACCCGGACTAGTTGTTTCCCTGTGCTACTAGTGATTTTGGAGAAAATTGGTTATGCCCTTGCTGTTTCTCGTTTGCCGGGTGTCGTGGCCAAAATGTGTTTCACATACACATTTTGTGCAAGCACATTGCAAAGAAAATTGTGGGACATTATAGGGATACAATAATGCTATAATATGTGCACAGTACACACTAAGGACGCTGATGATCCTGAAGGGGTTGTAAATTCCAACTCTAGGCAAGAGGACAACACGCAGCATAAAGCAGTGTGCGAACACGAGACTGAGATCTTTATATCTTAGCCTGAAATACACTTGATGCACTGAGAGTACCTCCACTTTCCACTTTCTTTAAAACCTATCTTGTTTATATTCTTGAACATGCATTCTCATAGCCAGAAGCCAGAAGAGCCATAAAAGCCAGAAGCAGCTCTCTGCATGCATGCATGTAATTACAATGAAGAAGTGGGTAGCATATTGATTAAAAATAATACAACTTAAGCCACAACAAAGGAATTGTGGCAGAATTATTTAGAAATTCTGTGTAACGCAAAGTAACTTTTGACAAGACAAGTAACTGTAATACCGTAATTTAGACCGTAATTTGTTACACTACTAATACCACAACTGTTACCAAGAAAAGTAACCTGATTATAGTAACACGTTACCACCAACGCTGTTGGTACTCCACTCCAAAAGTGGATCTCCACTATTTGAATTATTCCCTTGTGAGGGCATTTTGGATTGGTGTATGTTATGGGCCAACAGCTACCAGATTATAAAATAAGGTTTCACTATTATGTCTACTTTCAGAAAAAGAGATTAGGAAGAAATGGGAATCCCTCCGAACACAGTATACTCGTTTCAAACGGCAGTCTGTTTCTGGTAAAACAGGCAGACAGACCTGGATCCTGACAAAGCTACAGTTTTTAGATCCATATATCAAGAAAACTGAGTCACAATCCAACCTAAAAATTCAGGTAAGTCTGTGGAACAAATTAGGTCTTCTTATGTTGGCTTACAGTAATACTGTAAGTTCATAGCTTGCTTTGCATATATTTGTAGGAAGGCCAGGATACACTTCATGCTAAATGGTCCTCAATCCCAGAGTCCCCACAATCCCAGCAGCCCTCAGGACCCCCACAAAGCACAGCAGCGCTCAGCAACAGCAACACATGTGACACAACATTTTGGAACGAAGGGAATGAAGACGAAGTTATCACAATGATTAAGGAGAGGACAGCACTTTATGACGTGTCAGTACAGTCTTACTGCGATAAAGTGCTGAAGTCCCAGTTGTGGAGAGAAATTGCTAAGACTTTGGGATGTTCTGGTAAGTTTGTAATTAGTTTTTCTTTCTTTTATTGTGTTGCTTGTTTCTTTGACCACAAGGTCAAAGTGAACCATTGTCCCTTTAACACGGACAGCATATACCAGAATTTGTAGAGCCTGAAATACAGTCTGCTAAGGAACTGGAAGTGATGTGATGGCAAATGGCCCTGAATCTGTTCCTCCGTTTACATTTGTACTTGAATCAGTCTCGTCTTTGTTTTCCTTTTTTCCTTCCTTATCTGATGAATATTAACACCTTTTCAAACATTTTGCATCGAAACAGCTGTATCCTTTTGTTCTCACTAATTGCCTCCATCACTGATGTTGGGGGCTTGGGGGGTGGGGGGGGTGGGGTGATGAGTCTATTGCCTTCCCATTAAAAACACGTTGAGGGTTATTATCAATTTAAAATTGGTTTTGATTGTTCATTGGGTCAGCTAATGCGCTCATTATGCAAGAATGCACTGAGCGTTACTCCGGAGGAGAGCAAGAGCACTTAGCACATGTGGGTACTGTGGCAAGTAAAACGAATGCCCAGATATAAATGTTCAGGTAAACGGGTTTTATTAAAAGCTGGTAGTAAAACCATGAGTTTGTTCCGTTCTCCGGTGTCCGTCATCCAAGGAAGAGTCGCCAGTCCAGGGTCGCTGTAACACAGAGAGAAACAACGGTCAGACAAGGGTAATCCAGAGAATAAGCCAGTCAGCCGTGCCAGGGTCAAAGGGCAGTAATTCTACACAACCGCTACTACTCACTCCGCTCACTCGGGTTTAGAGAGTAACCGCCTACCTCCATGGTTGCTCCCTCTTGATCGTCTGTAGCCTGCCGGCTCTTATCCTTCTGTCTGGGTGCCTGTTGATGAGTTGATTGGTTGCACCTGGGGCTTCTCCACTGCTCAAAGAGACGGGCCGGCAGGTAGCATCCCTCCCAGAACGTGCCTCTTCTGTTCTTATTTTGGTGATTAGCTTATGTACGTTTTCTGCACAGCGGTTGTCAGAGAGGCTTGTATGTATCCCACCTGCTTTACGGTTTTGTCCCCCCTTCCCCCTCTCCTGTATTCAGAGGAACACTCAATGAGATCGGGGGAGGCAGTGAGTGAAATCTAAAAAACAACTCACATTTTTATATAGAAAAATTTAACTTTGCTTGTATTTTGTTGTATGGCAAACCACAATTTCAAAGAAATTTCCGAGATTGATTTTAGTGTTTGGTTACTCTTTCGGAATAGATAATCTCCATATCAGTTTCAGTTTCTTTTGAGGCATGTGGGATTTGTGTACCTATGTCTAAGGATGCAGTTACCATATTATAAAGTAAGGTTTCTTTATTGTGTTTACTTTCAGAAAAGGATGTTAGGAAGAAATGGGACTCTCTCCGAACACAGTATACGCGGTACAAAAAGCAGTCTCCTACTGGTAAAACGGGCAGACAGAACTGGATCCTAACAAAGCTGCAGTTTTTGGAGACACATTCCAAGAACAGTGATTTACCAATAAACCTAACAATACAGGTAAAATGACCTCTTTCAAATGTTGGCTTTTCATCTCAAAATACAGGAAGTTCATAGCTTGCTGTGCATATCTTTGTAGGAAGGCCAGGATATTATTCAATCTTCCTCAAGCCCCGAGTCCCCTGAATCTCAGCAGTCCTCAGGGCCTCTTCAAAGCACAGCAGCATTCAGCAACAGCACTCCATCTGACACTGTATTTTGGAACGAAGAGAATGAAGAAAAATGTATCTCAATGATTGAGGAGAGGGCTGCACTTTTCAACGTGAAAGACCAGGCATACTGCAATAAAGTGGTGAAATCTCAGTTGTGGAGAGAAATTGAGGAAGCTTTGGGGTGTTCGGGTAAGCTTGTAATGTTCAGTTGTTTTGCTTGTGGTGTTTGTGGTTAAAGTGACCCATACTAGCTGTTTCCCTAGGTCCCCTTTACACAGTCAGTATATGCTGGCATTTTCAGAGTATTTCTCAGCTGTTATGGAATAGCCTTCATTTCTCAGAACAAGAATAGAGTGAAGAATTTCTGAAGAAAGTTCTTTGTTTCTGGACATTTAGAGCCTGTAATCGAACCCAACAGTTTTCAGATATGCTAACATAATTGCAAAAGGGTTTTCTAATGTTCAATATGCCTTTTTAACATGATAAACTTAGATTAGCTAACACAACGTTAGTCCTACATCTAATAACTTGGAAAGCAATAATACAAAAGTGTGGACTTCCCTCCACTGTTGTCGTTTCAAAATGAATGAATACATACATTACAGAAAAATCAGGATGGATAATTTCTATTTAATTGCTTTTCTTGTGAGGTATTTGGGATTGGTGTACGTTATTGGCCCAAGAGATAGCTACCACATTATAAATTAAGTTTATAATGTTTCTATAATTCTATCATTTATAATGTTTTATTGTTTCTAATCAGAGAAAGAAATCAGGACGAAATGGGAATCCCTCCGAACACAGTATACCCGCTACAAGCGTCTGGTTCCTTCTGGTGGTGGTGAACACAAAATAACAACCAGACAGACCTGGATCCTGGAGAGGTTGAAGTTTTTGGATACCTCTGGGACTTCTGAAAGCAAGCAAGCACTTAGCGACAGCACCCCACCTATCACAGCCTTTTGGAACGAAGAGAAAGAAGGAAAATTAATATCTATGATTGAGGAGAGGACAACACTTTATAATGTGATAGAACGGGCATACTGCGATAAAACGGTGATGTCTCAGTTGTGGATAGAAATTGAGGAGGCTTTGGGGTGTTCGGGTAAGTTCGTAATTTTCTTTGTTTTCTTTTTTGAGATTGTTGGGTCTCTGGTGTTTCTTTACACTCTGTGGCTACAGGGTCAAATTGACCTAAACTAGGTGCTTCCCTAAAAAGAAGTTTAAACTTAGACTAGCAGTTCAAAAAATTCTAGTCAAAAATTTAAACTTAGATTTATTTTATATTCACTAATGTAATTTAAAAATATAACTTGCACAACCTCAGTGCTAGGTTAGGTTAGGTTAGACAAATTTGTCTACTCGGACTCATCATGTTTAGTACATTTATTCGTTTTTCAGTTAATAATAGATTATTTATGATTAACAGTCTGTTCAAATAAATTGCCAAAATTTCCACCAAACACAAACCACTTTCTGCAAAACTGACAGGACGTCTGCAGAGAAGCATATATCAGTGAACACTTGCAGAGCGGTAATGCCACACGAGGGATTGTGGCATTAAAGTTTAATGTGCTGTAATTGCAGGTTTCAGTTGTAGTAAAAATGCAGCTGTATGAAATACAGTATACTACAACAAATTCCTACTCGCAGAAAGTTGGGACAGATTGTGAAGTGAACAGATGGAGTCGCTATCATATTATGAAGTGCAGTTTTCCTAATGTGTACTTTCAGAGAAAGAGCTTAAGAAGAAATGGGAGTCCATAAGAACACAGTATACCCGCTACAAAAGGCTAGATCCATCTAGCAGAACAGGCAGACAGACCTGGATTCTAGAGAAGATGAAGTTTTTGGAACCACATACCAGAAAGACTCATTCACAGTCAAAGATAAAATTACGGGTATGTGGAAGTATTCCAAATGTTGGCATTTCATTTTACAATTTTACAAGTTCTGATACAATTTTGTTTGCTTGTTGTGCATTTCTTTGTAGGAAGGTGAGGATACCATCATTGGTAAACCATCAAGTCCCCAGCACAACTTGTCTCGAAAGCGAGGCAGGCAAGACATCACAGAGAAAGATGAAGTTGTAGAAGCGTTAAGAAATGCTTTGCAGAACATCGAGAGCAGAACCGCTGCACCAAATACTCTTGTCACAGGATGTGGGCAGCTTGTGTCATCCATAATTAAGAGCCTACCCGCTGACCAACAGCGAGCTTGTGCAATGCAGGTCCAACAAAGTATACAACACTACTGGTGTGCCCCCTTGGAATCAGAACCAGAGAAGGAACTACAGAAGGAACCAGATGATAAACCGAAGAAGCCCAAGAGGCGGAGGCATGAATGGATGAAGCCATGTTTTCGCGAGCGGCAGGGCGCATCGTATCCTGAACCTGAGGAGGAAGGCCTGGCAGACTTCAAGAATTTGCAACGAGTCTTTCCTACACAGTTCCGTATGTTAGAAGAATTGGTAACGCCTCTTATACGTAGAATGAATACTAACTACAGAGATAGCATCTCGTCTGGGGATCGCCTTAAGATAACGCTTCGCTTTTTGGCCACAGGTAAGCAAGACCTCTCTTAGGTAGAAACTAGATGAAAGTCAGTTATTGTAAGATACAAGCACATCAGCTATAGTCAATCAATAGGTGTTTTCTGATCCAATTACAATTGCGCATTTTCAGGGGAGATGTACAAGACGCTGTCCGAACACTTCTGTGTAGGATCATCAACTATTCAAAAATTGGTTCCAGATACTTGTAGAGCTATCTACCAGGTGTTGAAGGACAAGTACATGAAGGTATGTGTATCAAACACAATACATGTATGTTTTCAGTGTCGCTTGCTTTTTAAGGTTCGTTTAGATCCTTTTATGTTTATGCTTCTTTGGATTGACTGTGTGCATTATCCTTTGTTTCAGTGCCCTGATACTGTTGAGGAATGGCTACATGTTGCCCAAGGATTCCAGACTCAGTGGAACTTCCCTAACTGTCTGGGCGCTTTGGATGGAAAGCATGTGAGCATTAAACCCCCACCATACAAATTCTCCGCAAATTACAAACATAGCAAGTCACTTGAAGTAATGGCACTGGTGGATAGCAACTACAGGTTTCTTTATGTGGATGTGGGCTGCAATGGAAGGGTGGTAGATAGTGGTATTTTTGGTGGATACACATTGCAGGACGCAATGGAGAAAAGAACTGCAGGTATCCCTGCTCCTGTGCCCCTCCCTGGAACCAACGAACCGGCTCCATTTACCATGGTTGCGAATGACGCGTTTCCTTTGCAGGAACATATATTGAAACCCTACCCAAGCACAGGACTTTCAGATGATCGTTGGGTCTTTAACTACAGACTGTCACGGGCACAAAGAGCAGTTGAAAATGCCTTTGGTGTCCTTGCCAACCGCTTTTGTGTCCTCCGAACAACTATCCATCTGCATCCTGAGCGGGTGGAGCAGATTGTATTGGCATGTTGCGTCCTGCACAACTTTTTCTGCACAGAATGCGGTGCTCAGTATATGCAGGATCTCGTGGACACAGAGGAAAATGACAACTTCATCCCTGGGAAATGGAGAGACGAAGGCACCTCACTCACCCAAGCAGTTCTTCCGCAATTTCCTCTGTCGGACACTGTTGTTGCCGAGCAAACCAGAGGCTTCCTAAGTCACTACTTTACTTCTGAAGTTGGTGCTGTTCCCTTTCTGTGGGACCAGATATATGCGTAAATTTATCAGATCTACACTGTCCATGCCAGCGACAATATCAAAGAATTTGATTTTAAAAAATTATCCAGGGGGAGGCATTAGCTATAAACAGCCATTATATCTTGTAGCTTTACCTGGACTGCCTCCTTTGTCTACTTGTAAAGGAATCAGACTCTAAATGGTTTGGCATGGTTTGATTGTTCTAAGACAAAATTTGCGTGCCCCTGACATTAGATGTGTCAAAAATCAAAGACCGCAAAGATACCTGAATTTCATAGACTTTTGAGGCAGCAACTGGAGCATCCTAACTCAGAGGATATCCCACAATTTTCAAAGAAATCTGGTGGCATGAGTCCTAGATATGATCTGTAAGGACTAATGAAATGCACTATGTACTAATTTAGTGTCAGGAGGAGCAAATATTTTACGCACAACAGCATAGTTCAGTAAATTGCTGAAAATCTGACCAACTGGCATCTACTAAAGCTTAGCCCGGCCTAATCTAGCTACCAAAGTGTGCATGTTAACAGTATTCTTTAGAGCAGGGGTTTTAAAAGTGGGAGGCGGGCTCTAAACAGTTTCAGGGGAGGCTCAGTGAAAGGAAGTGAAAAAATATTGCATTAGTCATCAAACTAATATATACTAATATACATGTTTGAGAGATAGCATGTGTTGTGTAAATGTATGTAGGATAGAAATCATAGATTGAATGAACAGTTTACCCCACTGCTGATTAGTGAACCTTTAAGTATGACCTAAATTGAGATTTGCTTATAATCGTTGTACCTTTTACAATTTTTTTTTGTGTAAATAAAATACTGTGTTAACTTGTTTGACTTATGCTTATCTGAAATATAGTTGTTTTTTTTGTTGTAATTCCCCCCCCCCACCACCACCTTGGTAACTGAAGGTCAAATTAAGTCGGATAAAGTTAAGTTTGATAATAGTAAGGACACTTTATTATATAAAACATTGTGATTTTATTGAAAATGAATATTCTTGCAAAGCAAATTTCAAATTCTGAACACAGAATGTATACGGAAGAGGATTAGGGCCATGGTGAAAAATGTATTTGAGTTCTGACTTTATTCTCAGAATTCTGACTTTAATCT
>JAOEHI010003029.1:0-11098 GCA_025447815.1 Percopsis transmontana
CCGTGAGTGACTGGCTGTTTGCAATTCGCAACGCTCACCACTAGATGTCACTAAAAACTACACACTGGCCCTTTAACGCTGTGTTTGATTGACTGTGTTTGATACACACACATTAGACTTGGTAGTTACATACATGTATTTTAGTACTGTGAACACGCATTTTGCCATCATGAAACATTGCAAATACCAATTAATTTTTAAGTTATGTCAGACGTGTTACCTCATGCTTCGAGGTGGGTTTTCCCTCAGTGGTTTTCTGCTAACAGAAAGTCAGTTGCAGTTTGTACTCCTCAATCATTATTTAGCTAAGTAACGTTTGATATCGTTAGCTACTGTAGCAGGCTCGCATTCTCTCTTTTTCTAGTCTGTCCTGTTGCGCAAATATGTACAAATTAAAATAAAGTCAGACGTTGGTTATTATCGTCGTCTGTGTTAACGTTATATCTGTTGCACAACTAAAGGGGAAAAAAGAGAGAATGCAAGCCTGCCACAGTAGCAGACGATATCAAACGTTACTTTGCTTTACATAATATACAAACTGCAACTGTGACTATACACAGCAAATTACAGATTTTGAGTTTGTTGTAATGTAAATCAAATTGGTTAGAAGGTACGTGTCGACTACATGTAGCTACCAAAGCGAATTAGCATAGCTGGTCGATAAAAGCAAATAATCCATTGTTTTGTATTGCTAAACTACACGTCACCAGTTGAACGTTTGGGGGGTGATCCGATACAGATATGATTTGTGTAGTGACCTATTTAAATTTGACCCCGCCCCAACTCTTCCTCCAACTAAAACTCCACAAGGTACTGAACATTTGAGAATGAAGTGCTTGTAATGGGAAGTTCGAACAGCTCGAAATATGGAAAAAATTTGAAACTCATAAAACTCAATACATCTAGAGCATAGAGTTATAAATCGATAGACACAGAAAAAAAATGGTGGCTCCTGCTTCCCAGCGAATTTGCTCATTGACGCAGCGAGGCCATGAACGAGGCACGTGAATCGAGTTACGGCGTCGCCATCTTGAAAGTGAGTTCCATTGGCACATGCGCAGTACCACAGGAAAGAAACGTCCCAAATGCAACGCTGCAGTTCGTGATCTCAAGCCTCATGCATGTACAACATCAAATCCCTTCAAAAAAAATGTATGTTGAGTACTATAATTTTGCATAAGACCAAGTCGCTGTGGATAAAAGAGTCTACAAAATGCTGAAAATGTAATGTAAAATGTTTGGTTGTTACGTCATAAAAAATAATCGTCCAAACTCTATATTGCCATTGTTAAAAAGAATCGATATACAGAAGCACAAACGGAATATTATGAAGCATGTGAGTTGTGGCACCTGAATTATTATTATTATTTTTTAGCTAGCAGTAAAAACGATTCATTTTTTTTGAATGGGGTAGGTATTGCGAGCCAGTTATTCCGGATGCAGTACCACCAGTCGCCACAAAGCACGGCTGCCTAAAAGCTGTCAGACCATAGACTCTATAAATAAAGAGTCAGACCCGGTCATACCCTGCATGATAATGACTCGACATGAACGAATCAACAAAATGAACCTGATTTCCCGGCACAACTACCAGACTAAACCCACTGTGCTGGCTCCCTCTAGTGGTCACTGTCGCGCTTTATTGAAAAGGCTAAGCGAGGGCAAGAGTCTGGCTCTTCAGTGAATAGTGTCAATGAATATAACCCGTTTTACTCTTTCAGGAATGTACACCCATTGTGGACGGCTCTGGTAGGTTTAACTACGACAAACACGAAGCGCTACTCAAGGTGAAGGGTGCGGAGCCTCGGGACCGTGGCAACTACACCTGCACTCTGACCTTCGCCCTAGCGGAGGTGACGGGCTCCGTATCGGAGGCCATTGAAGCAAAGGTCAAAGGCAAGTGCTAGGTCAAACTTTGACGTGGACAGTGTTCGTATGCAGGGGCCACGGACCAAGTTTTTGTCGCTCTTGTGCAACAGGTTTAAGGAAACATGACGGAAATAGACGGAAAAGATGCCATTAAAACAATTTTTCCACGTTGCCGCTTGCATTTCATAGTCTTTGCCTTCCTTTTGTAGAAGAATACTCCCTTGATCCTGAAGTGCACGAGCCAGCCAATGTGATTGTCAAGGCAGAAATTGGTGAGTCATCTACTGTATACATCATCCATTACAATTTGTTCGCTTTGACTAATTACTTTTCCACATTATGTGAGACCAACCTTGTGCTTAAAATACCCACTTGAAAGAATACCCCTGTGTATATCTGTATTAACTTTGTAATATTATACATGTATTCCTGTGTGTGTGTGTGTGTGTGTGTGTGTGTGTGTGTGTGTGAGTATAGGCGGCAGCTTTAATAAGACGTGTCGGGTGTTTGTACCGTGTGTTGGGCCTCATAGGGTACTGATTTTATGGAGTGCCCACAATAAAGATATACCCGAGGAAGGACGTGTTTTCAGGAAATCTCAAACGTGAGTACCCAATGGTGTAGTTACAGTGTGTATGTGTGAAAAACAAGCACATTTGCGGTACAGCAAATTGGAATGTTTCACACTGAAAGGTTCCTTACCGTGTCGCTGAGAAGGGGTAGGGTTTCTCTTGCCTAGAATTGGCACGTTATTTAGCTGGACACAGACATCAAGAAGACAGTGGGTTACGATGAAAGCATCTGTCACAGACACACCTTGCATTTGACCTCTAATACAGTTAAACTGACCTAAACCTTTATTTAGCTTTACCGCCATTTAATGCGGCTTAAAAAAAAATTGGGTTTTTGCTTACAGTACAGCTCAGGGATCACATGCCCCTCCCATACCCTAGTGCCAAATCACTGGCACTTCTCTCTACCCCCGATCCCCCGGCCCCATGTACTCAATGTATGGATAAACGCAGCTGAGGATTCATACTACAACACAAGTTTCTGTCAGTTAACATAACGCTATGCTAAGTTAAGTTACGGTGTCTTTATGTAATTATTATACTATCAACAACTCTGTATCCTATTTGGGTTCCGTTAAGGTCCCTAAAAGACCACTTTTTTCTCCTAACTGTTTTTGCCAGTCAAGGCGTGCGTCAAGAGTTTCCGAAGAAGGGTGTATGGTTGGAGGCCGAGCTGCATTTCACTAAGCTACTGGAGGAGGATTTCAACACAAACTACACCTGCTATGCCTTCAGCAGCCGAGGACGTTGCTCAGGTTACTTCACTCTGCTACCAGCAGGTACAACAACGTTGCACGGCCCCCATACATACAGGATAGTTTAGTGGTCTGGGTGTTGGACTCCCAGCCGTAAGGTTGGGGTTCGAGCCCCAGAGTTGGCCTACCTGTAAGCATCCTTGAGCAAGATGCCTAACCCCTATCTGCTCCCCTATCATGTAATAGCACCATGTCATTGTAAGTTGCTTTGGATAAAAGCGTCTGCTAAATGCTGTAACTGTAACTACATACACCAGTATGCAGGATACTCAACCAAACACTAGCAATTCGGACAGGGACCATGAAATTAAGTTTAAAACCCTGTGTAGATTAGCCTGAGAGGGGGAAATGTTTCAGAGAGACTTTCCCATCTTGAAGTACTACTGCCTTGGCCAAGGGCCCAACTACAACAGAATGGTTAAGGGGGATGTACAGTATAAGACACTTAATAAAATGTGTTGGTTGATGTTTGCAAAGTAGTAAAGTAACAGTTCTACATTTGTATCCATTTAGGCAAAAACAAGCTGTGATGTAAATCTAGTGGATGCTGTATGTTTGATTTCTCATCCTACAGATCCCAATATCCTGCTCCCCATTGGACTAGTGTTTTGTGGTGTTGAACTTCTGTTTATCGCCAGTGGTGTCTTCTACTACATGTTCAAGATCGACATTGTGTTGTGGTTCAGGAGGGCTTTCCCTGTTCTCTCCACAAAGACAGGTAAAATGTCACACAAGGGGTTCAATTGTGTTTCTGTACAGTATGTTGAATATATACATCGAACAAATACTTTTATTTTCAAGGCTGCAGGATGTACACACATACTCGTGTACCTACATACACAAAGACATCATTTATTATGAACCTACGCAGACACAGTCTAAAGTGTAAACACACACACACTAGGCTTTGCATTTTGTAGTGTCTCTACTCTTCTCTACTCCTCCCCCTACACCCTTACATTCAACATTGACAGACATAATTATGGGGCCTTTAGCCTCCCTAAAATGTAATTTAGCCCCCACTAAATCATTTTAGGCATTATTTTTTTATTTTATTTTGTAATTTTCAAATTAAATGAATAAGAAAGACGTCCTGTATTTGCAATAAACATGTTAACAGAAAACCTGAACAGAATCTTTTCAGACCTTAGCTTCATGGACTATCAAATATTGTACCGGTCATTAAAATGTTCCCATAGGACGAATACTAAAAAAAAGAAAACCTTGCTCGTCACAACCTGTTTGCATGACACCTGAAGTGACATCTCACCATCCAACAAACGCACAGTCGAACGTGAACTGTGGCCACCCACTGACCATGGGCACAACGTCGCACCGTGCATTGTACCCGTTACGCACCAGCCTGTGTAGCTTCTTACTGTACGCGTCTCCTGTGAGGCCTCCGGCAGTATGGCTCGATGTGTAGGAGGTACTGAAAGACGCATACGGCCATGGGAAAAATTAAGAGACCACTTGCACATTTTTAAACATAATATGAAATTATTTAATAATTTTTATATTATTATTTATATTCAATTTTTTTTAAATATGCAGTGGTCTCTTTTTTCCATGGCTGCAGGTGTCAGTTGTGATGGCCGGATATTTGGGTAACCTGGGTAATATGCTCATTGGGTGTTCTGCTGCCACAAATACCCTATGCCTGGTTAGCCAATACATCCATAGTGCTGTGCAGTCATTGACTGCTTCCTTAGTGTGTTGACTATAAGAAGGAGGTTAAAAATCTAAAATATACAAGGGTGTAAGAGTAGCTCAGCCCAGTCTTGACTCTTCTCTGTCGTGGCGCGGCAATGGTGCAATGGTGCAATGAGCTTCCTTCAGCAGTCAGAACAGAAGAGTTACCTACCCATCTTATAGACTTAAGACCCGCCTCTTCAGAATCCACCTCAGAACCTTGGCAACTGACCTTTCTACCTCATCTAACACTCACTAGTTCTCAACAATCCTTTATTTTATGTCTCTACCTCTTTATTTTACAAAAAATACTTCTCTCCTGCTGTTAGATCAGCACTGTGCTAGTATTTAGGCTATTGGCAATTCTTTTGAGGATTGAATGATACATTAATAGGTAACTGGTGTAAAATGTTTAGCTAAGTTAGAATGATGACAGCATGTCATCAGGGCTAACACAATGTTGTTTGCTTCCGATAACTGGTGTAGTATGACCTATTCACATATTGTCACATGTACAAAAGAGTCTGCCTAATGCTGTAAATGTAAATGTATATATATAGCAATATATTTTAGTCAGAGCTTTACTATTCTGGTTCCCGTATATATTTCTGGTGATGCCCCTGGAGCTGAGGAGGAAATTTGGGGTTCTGAGGCCACAATCGAGGAGTATAAATTTTGACGCAAAAAGCTACCAAAACTGTTTTTATTTTACCATACAGTATTGTGGCTTTACCGTCATATTAACCTCTTGTGTGACCCTTCTAGACTCGGATGGGAAGCTCTATGATGCATATGTGACCTACCCACGCCAACCTGGTCCCGGTGCAAGTAGGGCACTGGAGACGTTTGCCTTTCACACACTGCCTCAGGTCTTGGAAGAGAGATGCGGATACAAGCTCTTTATAGCTGGACGTGACTGCCTTCCCGGACAGGGTAATTTTATTACTTTTTAAATATATACTTATACATTTTTATTTTTCCAATATTTTTAGAATTAAATTTTTTAATGGTTAAATATATTCCTTGATAATCATCATTTTTCAATATATTAATATTATTATTACTACTTTTAAAATGTTTAACAATGTCTGCATAGCAAGGAAGGAAGTAGTAGTTCCGAAGCAATATATAGATATTACTGCTGCCAGAGGTTCTAGTGGAGGTTGAGGTCTTTTAGTCAAAGTTAGTTGACGTGGTTAACTATACCATGCACAGTCGCACGCTGACGCACCACTCTAAATATCAAACTGAGGAATGTACCTTTTGTAGGGGAAAAGGCTCTCTTAATAGGCCCATCCAATAGCAACACAGTTGCTCAGATATCTGATTCAAACTGTTCTCTCCCTCTCACTTCCCTCTCCACTATTCTGTCACAACCATCTTTCTCCCCTCCCTCCCTCCCTCCCTCCCCGCTGCAGCCACTGCTGACTCCGTGGAGGAGGGCATGCGGGACAGCCGAAGCCTCCTACTTCTATACACCGCCTCCTCCTTCACCGGCGGCGCTCACAACAACAACAATATTCCCAAAGGATGTAGGATTAGCAACAGCGACAGTAGTTTTAAGGGCAACAGAAGCCCTTGTGAAGATAACAATAACAGTATGCTCAATGGTAGCAAGAACAGTGACGCTAGCACCCCTTACAGAGATGATCTTGTTAGCGGTATGCACGAAGTTAGCAGTGACATTACTAGCAGTAACCACAATGCTAGCACAGCCGTTAGCAGTGATCACAACAATGCTAGTTCAACCAAAGACTGGGAGAGAGAATCCGCAGGTGACTGGGACTTCGAGGCGGAGCTGTTTGAGCGCGACACTGCCATGCACCGAGCACTGATGGAGGGCTCCCTGAAGGTAAACAATGACATGATACCATGGATGTATTGAAAGAACTGGCGAAAGCATGTCAAAGTGCTTCTCGTTTTGACAGTGGTCACGCTGAGTCTAGTGAGAGCCCGTCGCTTTTGTACTTAGTGCCACGTCTACGAATCTATGCATTCCTTGGCTCTATGTGAATAAAAAACAAAAAAATAGAACTCGCTGAGATTAAATTTGAAGAAAGTATAGTTTTTGAACTTGTGTTCCGTTAAAGTTACGTTTGTAAATGTTATTGTATTTTCCATTGGTCATCAAACCCTGTAGTACCAGCATTGGCCACAAAACCAGCTAGGGAGCAAGCCTCGACACCCACGTGCATTTCTAAGTAAAAACATTAGCCTAGGCTCCAAATGTACGATTCCTTTGTTTATCGTGGATTAAATATGGCCCTTATTTCAATGTAACGATATAAGATTATTACGTTATTGTTGTTGGGATAAGGTTCAGTTCAATTTATGCAATTTCAATACGGTAGCAATACTTCAATTCAATAGGTATTTTCTTACACGTTCCTCCTCCTCTTGCTTTACTTGTCATGAAATCCTGTAAGCATCTTTGAGCAAGATGCCCAACCCCTACTCACTGGAAGTCGCTTTGGATACGCGCGTCCGCTAAATTACCCTATTGTAATTGAGCAAACTCAGCTATAAATTGTAGCCCATTAGTTAATTAAAAAGGTACATTTGATTTAGGTGCTTAGATTAACAACACAGCAAGCAGAGGCAACACTATCGATTCGTTGTCGACAGTGATGTGCCTGAACGCGTTCATATTTTGGGTGAACGTGAACTGAACGTACTGTATTACTGCCTGGTGATCGTTACTGTGAACTAGTTCATTCTGGTGTCTGTGAACTGAACGCTCTCTCAGTTCAATTTCGTTCATTGGGGTGCCAGATTTCTATAGAGCCTTCCACACGAAAACCCCGCTAAAACACACCGTAAACAGGCCTTAATATGTAACTTAGCGGAAAAAATACGCTATCTGGCAACACCAGCACCAGTGTCGCACCACCGCATGCGTCATCAAAACAAAAAGCAGCATGCAGTCGACAAAGCAGCAAGGACGCGTCGTATGATCATTAAAACTAGTTTTATGACAAGGTCGGTGAGGATGGGAAAAATCTCACATTTCTGCCTGCCGGCTTTCAAAAAGAAATCCGCACTTCAGTCTCATCCACAGCAAACCTATTATAAACATTTGAAGAAAGCTCTCTCTCTCCCGTCCACATCTCCAGGTGGTGCTGGTGGAGTTGGAGGAGATCAGCCCGCGCCAGCTCGCCCTCCTCCCAGAGTCTGTGCGCCACTTGCGGCAGAAGGAGGGAGCGGTTTGCTGGTGGAAGAGCCAGAGGGCCGGGCCCCGGCGTGGCCGCTTGGGTGGGCAAGGGGCGGGGAAGACGGAGGGCCCGGACATGGCGCTGTCGGCTTCCCTCTCCCCTTCCTCCAGGTTCTGGAAGGAGTTGAGGTACCGCATGCCGATGACGCGCAAGGGGACTAGCGAGCGCGAGCGTCTGGCCCTTCTCGCCCTGTGAGGGGCCCTCATGTTCAGATGGGGAAGTGCTTTCTCACGAAAACATTTTCTTCCAAACGCAGAGTGTTTCGAGTATGTTTTTTTAATTTTTTTAAAGTTTACATATTTAATGAATTTGTTTTTATGCTGGTCGTTTTATACTGTGTGTGTGTGTGTGTGTGTGTGTGTAAAAATGTAAATATATATTTATATAAAGTTATTTTCAACCACATTTTGAAGTGCTATATGGTTTTTGAAGTGCTATGTGTAGTTATAAAGATTAAAATGAAAGGGGTGTCGTGTTTTATGTGAAATGTGGGCTTGTGCAATCACTAATGTGATTAAGGGATATTTAAAAAACTGGAATCAAGTCAAGTAAAATTGCGGGCTAAGTAAACTTAACTTTCATCAGAATAAAACGACCATTCTGACATTAAAATGGGACACACTTATGAGCCACAAAAGCAATCATTCAGTGTGGTTTCAGTGAATGGTTTGGCTCTCACATTTATAGCTTTACAGTAAATACTATTAGACCCTTGTAAAGTGCAGTACCTCACATTATTAGCTTTGGTCTGCAGCTGTAGTTACACATGTATTGACCTGTGTTAATGTTACAAAATGTTCTAATAATTGACCTTTTGTGCTAGATAATCCAGCTAATATTACGAATAGGCCAATTACAATAAGCAGGTAGGGAGGGGTTAGGTATCGTGCTAACCCCTATCTGCCTCCATTACCTGGGACGCTTCCAGAGTAACCTTCCGTTTTCCTCACATACAAACCGATAACTTAATAATCGTAGGCAGAAATAGTGTGGCGTTAATTTATGCAACCCAATTTACGCTGTTAAATTTCCATTTGTGTCTCTGCAAGGGTGAAACGATCAGATAATAGAGTAAATACAAACATGCCAAACTTGTAACTCCAACGTGCGCTTAACACGGTTACAAGGCTCAACAACGACAAAGAAAACTTCCAAAAAAACTCACAGCAATTCGATTTTATTTTTTGCTGGGAAACCCCCCCCCCCCCAAAAAAAAACAATCACCTGCTTCTTTGCATTAATACCATAAGACCCGTTTCACGTTCGTTTGCATTTAATATTTGACATAAGAAATACTTCATCCAAACTGGCCCTACACCATTGTCCTGAAGACCCTGAGGATTTTGACATCCAAACTCCACGATACCCCAAACCCCTCCAGGAACCTTCCACAGAAGTCCAAGCTAGTCCACGCGTTTTCACTGACTGGTGATATATTTAGCAGTCGTGATTTTATCATCTCCTAAACAACCTGTTGTTAAAGCAAGGTGGGGTCATGAAATGTGATACACATTCCAAAAGATGCCAATTCTCGCATTTACGTGCATCTTCAGCAAGGAGAAATTTGAAACGACTCCCAAAAAAACAAAATAAAGTGGGACCAATAGCAGATCTGCAGGGTCAAGCGAGAAAAGCATGTTCGACAGAAGCCCTTGTCTTGTGTCCAATCTTTTATAGTTTATTGCCCACTTTTTTTTTTTTCCTTTTTAAAATGTTATCACCCTAAATATTTTTTTTAATCTCTAAAATGTAAGGATGATTTCTTTTGCTTTTCATTGCAAAATGAACTTACAAGACTTAAGCATGAAATAAAACATGGGTTCTAGTGTGTATGTGTTGGGACTTCGGACATTTGCCGTTACGTTTTTCACTGATATTATTTACACGGATGTTTTGTAACAACGCCAAAGGCGGGTGTTTGGAATACACAATCTGTGTGCCTGTGTGGGAGGGGGGGGTTACAGTCGTGAACGCTTTCCGATGTAACGCAGTTGTCTGGGATGGTAACTATGGTAACTAGTACAATGGCTTAAGGTCCAGGAGGCTTAAGAGCTGGAGGTGGGACAAACCCCCTCCCCCCACCCCCACTTCCTGCCTGGCAGCGGTAGTGCAGGTCAAAGTTCAAAAGGTCAAAATTAAAACTGGGTCACGCGTTTCCTCTCCTGAGGTCAATCAGTCCATCTTTCCGGTGGTCAGAGTGTCAGTGTGGATCCTAGCCGTCGGGTGGCACTCGGGTGGCACTCGTGTGGCGCAGCAACAAATCACTGGCCCGTCACTGCAGAACCAGGCCGACCTGCGAGCGAGAGGGGGAGTCATAAAAGAGATGTTGAACTTTTACCAAAACCCTTGACTGTATACCTACCCTATGTCAATAACACATACACACACACATTTAAAATGTTCCAATTGGTTACTGTATTTAATGCGCAAAGTCATTTTATTTTTTTAAAGCTCCATGGTCGTCCACTGCATCTTAACTCTGTCTGTGATACTGGCTGAAGTCTCGCGTGCCATCGCAAGATCCTTTTGACTGAGGAACGTTGCATGAAACAATTACTACGGAATGTTTTGGGAAACAACAGAATCGAATAGAGGTAAAAAAAACAGGAGGCGTCAGATCATTATATACGTTTCATCCTGAGCGTCATGCATGAAGATTTAATGACAAATTAAATAAAAACAACAATAACGATATATATTGTACTGTGGAAACCATACCTTTTCTGAGCCCATGCTGGGACACTTCCAGTTGTACAGGTAATACTGGAGGTTTCCATCGCCGATGCCAAATTTCAGCTTTTCTAGGAAAGTCTTGTTTTCCATTAAGTCCAGTGCATTGAAGACGTCAAAGCCTTTCTGCATTCAGGAAAGAAAACAAACACACGAGTCATTTGGGGGGGGGGGGGGGGGGGGGGGCGGGCAAACCGAATAAAGGGGGGTGGGGGGTACGGAACAAACACAGCATAAAACACACACACCGGAAAAGCAGAGGATTGAG
>JAOEHI010003030.1:0-11098 GCA_025447815.1 Percopsis transmontana
ACCACGAGCCCACTCTGCGACTACCCTCTCGCCCTCTGGCCCCATCGTCACACGTCTCTAGTGTTTCTAAATAAACATCTGTTTTTGCAAAGTCAGTCCTGCGTTTGGGTCCTTCTCTACTCAGTCGTCACAGATTCTTCGCAACACTTGACAACATTGAGAGAAAAAATACATTGAGTTAGATAACATAACATAGTTTCACAATAAACAATACACAGTATCATTTGACTTCAACATCCATCCAGACCAGTCCTTGATCAACATTTTAAAATGTATTTCTTATGTTAAAATAATGATTCTCATCTGTGAATGGGTAAAATTATCTTTGTTTTTTATTGAATTTATTTGCAATGTGGCAAAGGGAGATAAATACATGTTTATGTCAATGCTGACATGGGGTTTTCTTTGTAAAGTTTCAGGTGAAACACCAGGAAGCTGTATTCACAACTGGATGATCAGCCTTGAGGGGCACATCATTTGTGAGGGCATCCAGCCAGCTTTTCTGTCTATGCACTACATTTTCAATATTTAGTACCAAGATGATGCTGCATGCACACTGGTTATTCAAAGGATCATTATCAACTACATTTTAATAAAATGTTTGTAATAGTTTCAAATGTTAGATGCTTAGATGTACAGTATACATCATTCAGCTGTTACTGTGTGATGTGAGCTTTTGAGGACATTGCGTTGCTCAAATTTAATTTCACTGGTCACATACCAACTGCCCAAAAGATCTGATGGCTGGAGCTTGTTAAGAAAGCTCTCCTGACACTAATCAGGGCAGAGCAAACTACCACTTTCTCTGAACCATGTTTATATATGGATTTACAGGTGTATTCACTTGGTTTGTCACCCACTGATTTGGATATTGTGTTTATTTGTGTTCAGTATTCTGCACTGACGGCACTAGTTTTTTATTTATTTTTTATGTCTGAAATAAAAAAAATTTGCTCTAAATGGGCATTTTTTGTTTTTCATTAAAGCTTTTCAAATGTTTCTCTAAAGCTTAATAAAGTTTTTTTGAAAGACACTTTGAAGCTGTATTATTTGTGTTAAAATTTTAAGTCACTATTTTAAAGGCTACATCTACTGTATAGACTGTAGTAAAACATGGTATTTTTATAGCAAGACTGCTAAGGGGTAATTTATAAAATCACAAGGTTTTTCACAAGGTGCTAGCAGTCCATTTCTCAGCTTATACAGGAGCATGTTGTCACGATCGGCGCGCATTGGTCCATGCGCGCTCCGTGACCTCGTCCCCAGTGCGCACCTGTAGGCTGATTAGACCTACATGTGCGCCTCCTTAGGTGATTACGTTTTGGACTACTTAAATTTCTCCAACAACCCCAGGAGTTGTTGGGCATTGTTTCGGGTTTATGCCCTGTACGTGTGTGTTTCATTAAAACAACGCTATCTAGCGTTTCATCCGTAATTCAGCGTGTGTGTGTTTTTGCTGGCTGCGCTTACTCTCGTCCAACACACGCCGTTGTTACACATGTAGTAGGCTATATTTTTAGTTGTAGTTTTCAGTCAATTCTTACAAAAATAACTCTTTTGAAAAAGTGCAAATTAACAGTAATTTACTGCTAATCCTTGTCAGTAATTGAATCTAAATCTAATTTTACAGTAACTTGCTTGATACCGTGCTGCCAGTTCTTTACTGTTTTTTTAACAGTGTACTATACTTTCTCACACATGCATACATTCTTTTCTTACATATATTTTCATCAGACATGCATACATTTTCTTCTTACATATATTATTTTTAATATTAAATGCAAATATTGAATGCATGTGCATGAGAGCAAAATGTATCTGAAATATATAAATAAAAATAAATATGATATTGAAATTAAATGAATGTGAGAGTAAAAATATGTTTGTGAAAGGAGAATGTATGTATGTGAGAGGGCAAGAATGAATTATGGCTTGTACAGCCCCTCATATAACACACAAGCTCTCACATGTGCACACATATAATATACTCTTACCTAAAAGGTGTTTTACATTTACATAGACAAGTGAGATGACAAGTATATAATTCAGACAGATGTGTGTGACGGTGTCTATGTGGATCCCATTTTAAAGCCCATTAAATGCATCTTTATTTCTTTGTTATATTATTATCTCTGGGTTATGGTTATGTTGTAGCTGTTAGTGTGTGTGTGTCTGATTTTGTAAATGGTGAACATAGGAATGCTCTAACCAAGAGCTGTTGTGCCTACAAACATACAAAAATACACACACAAACACACACACACACACACACACACACGCTGGCAGGCACTAGTGCATGCAAATGTGCACGTAAACGCTCTTTGTCAGACAAATACCCATAATTCCATGTCTCACTTTGCAGATGTCGAGTTCGAGAAGGCAGCTTTCCCGGCTCTACTGTGACAGATTGTAGAACAAGCACTTCCTGTCTTCTGGCGCGCCTCTCCTATCACAGACCACCATCTCATCTGACACGATGGGCCCGAGCCTGGCCTCTAATCACATCAGCGGCTAAAGGGGGGTTGGTGACTAATCATATTACAAGCGGTGAGTCATGCTGGGATTCATGTAGTCTGTGTCCCGTTCTCAAAGACTCATGCTTTGGCCTGTGGGGTGAGCATGTAATGTGATATGTGAGAGAGAGATACTGTGTGTGTGTGTGTGTGTGTGTGTGCGTGTGTGGGCCATGTATAACGCTGACACCAGCCAGCCTGGAGGTGGTGGACTGTAGCTAGTACGCCAGAAGGTCTAGTTAGCTTTTATGTAGTGATGTCACCCCTCTCTGTCTATAAAACTGTTGCAGCTTTGCAGCTTTGTTTGTCACCTCACAGTGACTTCTACTATCAGAATAGAAGACATCATTTATAGATGCCCACGTCTGTGGCGAGATCAAGGGGGTACAGCGTGGCACTCATCCCCCAGATTGACAACCGGCCCAGCCAATCATAGTTGGAGAAAATTAGGGCGGAAAAGTCTGTTTTTGACCAAGACAAAAATGTGGCTTGAATTGATTGGACTGATATCATTGGTTATTAATAATTAATAAGAGAACTGGTTTAACACTAATGCCACCCACCCTTGGCTTACATTAAGAGTAAGCCAGGACTAATGCCACCTACTTTAGTCATCCAGTTTAGCCCACACTGCGTGAACACACTATGTGAACTCATTATCTGAATGAGAAATCTGGCAGTGATTGGCACTGGCTGTAGAAGAGTGAGCATCATTTTTAATGTGTGACATTATGCATGTTTCCTGTGTTACTTTATTCTGTGCCTTGACTGCATCCACCGACGAGAGGCCCTCATTTATTAAATGTGTGTAACACCAAATGTGATCTTAAAATGCGTGTAGGCTCAGATGTTCCGTTCCATTTTGAATAAGGCCATTCCGAATAATGTACATGTGGGTTATGTTGATAATATTCTGGTTTTAGGAGCAATTACAGGTAGAATATTTATACTATATAATGTATGTATAAACAGGAAGAACTGTGGATGGGAGGTTTGGGCTGATGCGCGTGGGAGGGAACGTGTGGAGGTGTGGTTCACGGGGCTGGGAGACAGGTGTGGGCAATCGATAATCACCTGTCTGCCTTCTCTTAAGGAGTAAGGGACCACAGCTGAGGGAGGACTCCCGGGAACGACGGCTGAGGGGAGACGACGGCTGCAGTGACTGAGTGTGTAGAGGCCGTGTTGTATGTGTGTATGGAAAAAGTCAGGCAGTGAAAGACCTGTGTGTATGTGTGTGTGTGCTAATACGCACCTAAATAAAGCCGTGCCGGGCACGGATAACCCCAGCACCCTGTGTGGACAGTGATTGTGTGCCACAATCACCTAATTAAATCACCTGATTTTCGAAGATGTCACACAGCATTAGAATTGGCGTTTCAGAGCAGAATGAGTTTTCAGTGCATTTGATAAATCACATCCACAGCTGCGTTTACATGTTATATACAGTGGCGTTATGCCCATTGAAGCTGAGGGGACACATGCCCACTCAAATTTTTTATATCTGGATTTTTTGTTTATTACTATTCTATATGTATTTATTTATAATAACGTATTCTTCTAATTATGTCATAGATCATACTTCAAAAAGTCACACACCCGACCCTTTCCCTATGATAATGGTTTAGTCCAAATTTCGCAACAGCAGGCAGGTACGCGCACAGCACTTTAATAATGCAGGTAATAATTTGTAATGTGGACCGTAAAGACAGACAGACTGTAGAGCAGAGCAGCAACCAGTAGGCACTTTTGACACTTTTGGAGCAGTTGTGCCGGGTTTGCCTTAGGGGGAGGACTTCGGGGGAGGACTTCCGCTCGCCCCTCAGATGCAATCTGGAACTGAAAGCTAACGGTAGACAAGTCAGATGCAGGCCATACAGAGTTTATTGTGCCCTACCAGTCTTTCTGTTCCAGGGACGCCACTGCAAATTCCAGAATTATTATTGAATTATTTAAATAATTATAATTATTATCTTTTTTTTTTCTTGCCCCCCCGCTCAAATTGTGTGACTATAGTCACAATGCTGTGCATATATTGCTTCCCTGTGGGGCATATTTTCACAAAACACTACGGTGTTATTTTAAACCTACTCTTTGTTCTTACAGTATGGCATGGTTTCCCCTCGACGCAAGATTGACACAAAGATAGTTTTTCCCAAAATGTGACGACTGCAAAATAGCTTCTTTTTCAGGAGATGTCAGCAGAATTTTGAATGGCACTTACTACGGTGCCATGAACAAAACAGGTTGTATCTAATCAGGTGTAAATCGCTGTGCTTATAGATAGCCCGATTAGTTCAGTGCTTTGCGGCATAATTACAGAGATTTTTATGCTTATGAAGCCCCTAGGTGAGGGATAGCACCCTTCATGGAACAATGAGGCAGCCTAGGGAAGGAGATTTTCTCTGTAATTTGCATAATTATGATGTAGCCCGTCGATAGATAGCAAGGTAGGGAGGTTGGCGAGACCATATGAAACTGCCATTTAGAAAATGAGACCACTTTTTCCCCCTGTTATGTTAGGGCAGTATTTATGCTCTACCAGACTGGCTAGTTGCTAGCACTTAACTTGAATCTGATGCGCTGTTGTCGGTTTTGCTCTTACCTGAAATTTTTTTAAATTGGAGCTTGCAGGGAGCCTGGTATATTGAAGTTGTAGCATTTGTCTTTAATACAAGGATATCTATGGTTTCTTTTCTTAAAACCGTCTCTCTACTCGTCGCCTATTGATCAAGGAACTAAAACAATTGGGGACACATACATACCCTTACCACCCTACCTGGGAATACAAACACACATACACACACACACACACACACACACACACACAGACGCGCTCCACCTGGTTTAATCAAAAAATTACAGACACGCACACGTTGTGCCATGGGTTAAACATGAATCTCCACACGCACATATCATCACAAGGTCGCGCGCAAATTCATAGGGTGCAGTGTATGTTACTACTGTATGTGTACGTTTACATCACACAATGCGTGTCTTCTCCGGGGCACAATTAGAGAGACTGGCAGAATTAAATGAAGTGTTGACACCGTGGGGAGATATTACATTAAGTATATGTTCTGGCACAGCGCTGTCTAAACAAAAGACCTGACTAGTGCAACGGTGCAGTTGGAGCAGTGGTGACAGCATTGTCAGCTTGTCAGGGTTACAGTAGAGAAGTTAACGTGCTAATCACCTCAGCGTAGCTTAATTTTGCTAATGCCATTTCTTATGTGGTAAGGCGGGAAGTATTCGTCTGTATTAGTAATGGAAACACCACCGACGCAATCTTTGCTATAGTGCTATCCAAGGGTATAAGTTAAAGTAAACTTAAATTCAAATTAACATAAACAAAACGTAATTGCAAATTGAAATAAAAATGTATTTTTTTTTCGACTTGAACCCCACAAAATGTTTTTACACAATTTCTTTGAGCATTAAATACTAAAGTGAAATTGAAAATATAAAATAATAGCTTGGCAAAAATATATTAACTAACAATACACAATTGGAAAAATCAAACAACACAGTTTGAAAGCTAGTAAAGGCTAAACTGAATTTGAAAGTGGAATTGAAACAAAATGAAAAACACAAAACTATAACCTTTGATAATACCACTTTCCAAAACAATGAGGAGAATGTATTAAGGAGAAATGTGTTCTTGTTCCCATTTGAGAAAATGTTTTTTTAGTATTTTGCTCTTTTTGTTTGCAGTAAAAAAGTTTTTATTTGTACACCTGTGCAACTTTAATTCTCCTTGATAATGTGACTGTAAAGTGAACAGGTACTAACCTTTTGTCACAGCAAAAAGGGCATCAATTTTCAGAATAATTTGCCCCTAAGCATTCCCACAGTGTGGTGTAATTCTCTACAACCTTGTGTGCTCGTACTGTATCAGGCCTTTTCATCTTTTCATTTGGGGCTGAGAAGCGGGGAATTGTCCACCTGATCTGCATATTAAGTCTCCTGTTCACTCACACACTCCAAATTATATTTTTTAGAGGTGACTTCTACAGTTTGTAAAGGAGGCTGTTTAACTGTCATTGTGTTTTCCATAAATGTGACTCTCATTTTCTCTCTCACTCTCACTCTCTCTCTCTCTCTCTCTCACACACACACAGAAATGGACACAATTTAAACTATGAAAACAAAAAATTATTTTGTTTCATTTTTTTTTGCCCAAATTTGACTCCACATTACACAGTATTTCATATTTAATATTGGTAGAGGGTAGAGAAAGTTCAGCTAAAGTTTGAAGAACAATTTTTCATTCACAGGCCTCTGGAAGTCCCACAGAGAGACGCCCCAATCGGCTAGCATGAATATTCTGTCTGAAATTAGCATACGCTTAGCTGCTCATCCTGTGGCCTGGGCACCTAGCGTTGCGGTGTGCTAATCTCTCAGACAGCCTCTCTCAAGAACAAATGTCATCGACAGACTGTTTGCTCTTGTCTTCTATTTGTGCCCTGCTTCATAGGCTGCAGGTGTAATCAATTACGCAAATAGTGCTGTTGTCCCAGCAAAATTGAACACCGTTGCTGAAAATGTAAGACATTGGGGAGGTTATATGAAGAATGTTGACACACCTTCTTATCTTACACTTGTAAATAATGGGAGGCTTTGTAGCCCTGCATGTTTGGATGCGGTCGACAAATTTCAGCACAGTTTGCATTAGGACACATCTGTTTTCTTGTAGGTGATTGACTGGCAGTCCAAAGCAGGTACTGCAGGCCAGCTTTTGCTGAAATTACAAGGAAGCACTGAACTACATCAATTAAAGGCATATAATGAAATGTTGGCCACTGGGCTGCAGAGCGATGCAATTGAGGGTTAGTTAACCTAACCCTAACCTAACCCATTTACACAAACTTTGGGACTCCATAAATCCATAAATGTGTGTGTGCTTCATGCAATTGGGTGCTTTCCAAGCTCCACTTGAAAGTGGACATTTAGAGGCGAAACACTAATTCTGCTCAGGTAGGCCTATTATGCATGTTTAATGATTATAATTATATTAATAATAATACATGGGATTTAAAAGCGCCTTTCAAGAAAACCAAGGACACTGTTCAGTAATAATAACAATTAAAAAAGGAAATACAGTTACTAATCAAACAATAATGTAATTACATTTTGTGCTCTTTGGGCTGTTTTTCACCAACTTTGCTGTCGACTTTGTGGATTTTTTTTATTAAAGAACATAAAAGAAAGATCTTGTTTATGTCCTTCTTATTAAAGTTGGGATCTATGCTGATATGTGGGCAATGGGCATATATAGGGTTCAACATTAAATTGTTAACTGGCAATTACGTGACAATGCATCTTAGGTGATGTTGTGGAGTAACGCAAAATTAATGTAACAAGTAGTGTAACTAATTACTTTCTATAGGGAGTAAATAAGTAAAGTAATGCATTACTTTAACAAGTAATGTGTAATGCTTTTTTTGAATAACAAACCCCAACATTGTCGAGCAAGTGAGCGACCAAGAGAGAGAGAGAGAGAGAGAGAGAGATTGATTTAGTTTTTTTGGGACGTTACTGATACTATAAAACTATGATTACCCTACCGCAAGCAAGACCATCCAACAGGCCTGAAAAACAACAGCAGTCAGCTAGATAATAGGCTACATACTATATTATTATATGCTATATTGAAATTAGAAAATTTCCACCAACATCTCCTCAGTTTTATTGCTTTTGAGTTTTAATAGGTTGGAAGTCATCCAGTTTTCATGTCTCTCAGACAACGGATCAGACATGGTGGAGGGAGTTTTGCGGTAGGTTTGAAGTAAATATAAATCTGTGTGTCATCAGCATATCTAATGTGGAAGTGGAAGTTAAGACCATAAGGTTGGATAATCTGGCCTGGGGGTAGCATGTATTTGGTGAATAGCAGGGGGCCAAGCACGTGTCCAGTCCTGGTTTATTAAGGATGGGTGTGACTGCAGCCATTTTAAGAAAGCTGAGGGCATGGCAGAGGATAATTCGAGTTGCTGGTAAATGGACTTTTTTGACTGAAAAAGCAGCAATATAACAAAATATTGCTGCTTTTAAATGCAGTGATTTTAAATGCATTCAGGAATATCTGACTGTGGACGTTTATTACATATGATATATTCCCTGTAAGGAATGTCCCCACAGTTGGAATAAGTGGAATATGTATCTAATTGGACTCATTGGCATATCGAAACACCTTTGAGCAAGTCAACATTGCAATGACTTGCAACAGGTTTTTTGTGATCTTTTACACAGCGGGTTGCCCATCAGAGTTAATGATTTCAGATATGTCACAGGAAAAATCACCACAGCTTTCCTAGACCCGCTCACATAATAGCATCTGAGCAAGAAAGCATCTATATACCAGAGAACAAATTTCTTCAGGTAATCGAAAAATCCTGACAGTCCAAGTTGCCAAGGTGTCTGAATGGCTTTTTAAACCTATGTCTGCACCAAGCTATCAACTATAATCTATCTCTGGGCAATTCTTTCTCTGCGAGTGGTCAGAGAGAGAGAGAAATATGAGCTGGTATATGTTAGGCTTCAAGATAACAGCAACAAATGCTTGGCTTTTGCTTCCATCCAATCCAGAGCAGTCTGTTGATATGAGATTCGTTTGTAAGTGGAGCTATTGAGCCAGGGTTATTGGCAGTCTGTGGTCATTGTCTTCATATTCATTTTGTGAAAAGATCCAATCCTAGTGCAATTCAAAGCCTTCATTATGAGGCAGTATAGGCATAAACAGGTGAGGAAAACAGCTTGACCCATGTCATACAGCTCTATACTGCATTCTATGTACAATAACTTCACTCTCTTTCTTCCAGTAATTGTGTTGCATTCCATGGAGTCCAGTAGCCAGCGCTGAACACCTGAGATATCTTTCTTATCTTTACAGATGGAATACAGTTTATGACCACTTAGACGTGTCTCCATCTCTCTGCTTCAGGCAGTTTTTGTAATGTAAATTTTTCTCTTTTTATCAATAATGATATCTTTTATTTTGTTTTCAGTTACACATCAGGGACCAGGAAGGTATTTATTAGCCATAAGCTCCTTTCTCAGTGTAGGACTTTTCCCAGAACCTGTAACTCGTGTAGGAAAGACTGCAATAGGAGGTTTCTGAAGTAAAAGTTTATGTGAATGTCCCCCCATAATTCATAGTCAATTCAAAACTCTGGACTTTTCTCTGAGCTACAACCTCTCTTGTACTTCTGTACTTCTGTGATGTCACATAACCACGAAAGAAACATCATGGTAAGTAATAAAAAGAACAAGACATTTCAGCTGTTTTATGCTATTTAACAGACTTGAAAGTTTTACATTGTGCATGACATCCTTTAATAACAATAAATATAGTGGTATACTGGTACGGTTATTTATGTAAAGTAATTTATGTAACATTTTAAACTCAATCTCAACCTAAAGGTAGGAAGTAAAAAGTTCAGAATCAGAAACTTCCCAAGAATGCAGTATCGCAACACAGAATTCAGGAACTTCTACTGGAGGAACTGGGCTGATATTTTCATGAACCATTGCATAAATAACATGCAACACGCAGCATGTTAATAACAAGCAACAGCTAAAAATAATCTAGGACAAAGAACGGCTTCTGTTTAATGTGTTGATAAAAAATAATATTGCTACTAAGTTCTCATTAAGCCTGTCAGCAGTATAATGTAATTCATTGTAGACCGATATTACAGTCTGATGGCTGTAGAGTCAACTAAAGTCAAGTCCACATGGCTAACACTGTGACCGGCAGACAAATAAATATCTGCTTTTTTCTCTCTCTCGATTAAAGTCTAAATGTGGTTTTGTGGATGTTTCCAGATGGATGAGTATAACTTTAGGTCTTTGGAATCATATATCTCACACATTGTTTGGGCAAAGCTATTGTTTTCTTTTGTTCTTTCAATTACTGTACACTTTATAGTGATAATAAACTTGTTAAACCCTTAACTCAGCTTCTTTACTTCAATGTAAATCCCAGGTGCTTGCGATGAAAATAATCTAAAAATCAACTTTTGAAAATTAATTCAAGATATATTTAAATGTTTAATATGAAATTGTAATTTATATTAAATGAAACACTACAACAATTACATTTTCTGGCTAAGGTATACATATTATCACCAGAAACTGCAACCAACATCCTAGATGTTTTTTTTCAAACAATGGTTTAACATCCGGAGCAGCACCTAGGGATGGTGCTTCCTCCTCCCGTTCTGCCTAGCTGGTGTACTAACCTTCGGCTTGAAACTGTCCACATCCCTAACGCACCCCAGCTACACACCAGACTCCCATCACCTAACCACACATTCTGTACACCTGTGTGTGTCTGTAGGGGGTATACTGTATATGTTGGGGATTGTTTTAAGGTCTTTGTCGGTTATTGTCTGTGTTAACCTGTATGACTGTAAGACATATTGTCACAGTGGGTGTATGGGAGCGGTGACCCAAACACAGGACAGAGAGCACAGGAGGCAGGCAGTGGTGTTGAGGGTATTTAATACTCAAAAGTAATCCACGGGAGGGTAAACAGGAACACAGAAAAAGTCCAAACTAAAATACAAGGCCCAAGGCCAGGGAGC
>JAOEHI010003031.1:0-11098 GCA_025447815.1 Percopsis transmontana
CCCCCCCCCCCCCCCCCCCCCCCCCCCCCCCCCCCCCCCCCCCCCCCCCCCCCCCCCCCCCCCCCCCCCTCGACCAGGGTGTGTGCTATTAGGTTAGCAAGCTAAATTAATCATAAACTATAGTCTTTCTTTGTCACGGTGATGGCTTACTTTCAACTGGGGTAATGTATGTCAGTACAGTATGCTACCACACCTAACCAGATCTAGTGCAGTTATCTTCATGTCAATTTTGTTCTTTGTGATTAAAAGATTAAGATTAAAAAAGACCATCATATCATAGAGGTATTTGATCATCATAGAGGAATTGATTGCTTATCTCTTATTATAGGTTATACTCTGTACTGTATTTACAGTTCAGGAGATTTCAAAGTATCTTTTGTACAAGGGTTTTCATATTGACTTCTCTTACCCAATTTTACTTGTGGATATGTGTTTTCTTGAGCCAGCTGAACACATCCATTGATTCATGTCTGATCTGAGACGTCCATGTCTAATTTCCAACACAAAAGCATATGAATGTTTTATGTTGCAAATTAGACAGGAGAGTGTCTCTTTTTAATTAGAAGGTGTCTCTTTTTCATCAATAAAACGATCCAAGCGATATAAAAAGTATTTACACAGGGTAATGCAACGTAAAGACAACTATCTAATAAATTAAATGCATAATAAATATTTCAGTAGCCTACTAAATAAATAAATAACCACATACAATGTGTTATTAATAATCTATAGTACCACTTATGATTCAGTTACTAATATATCCATCTATATTATCTTTGATAAACCAAATGCAGTAGCACTTTTAACGTTAACTACAGATCAATGGAGTTAAAAAATGGCATAACTCCACTTGTATGTACAAACATGTATGGCAAGGTTCTATACATCTGTGTTAATAGCGTTATATTGCTGCAAACTATATTCACATATTATTGTGCAGACACTATTATTGTCCAGAGCTGTTCAAACACAGGGTCTACAAAGAGCATATAGGAGCTCCACATACCCACCGCACTGTATCCCAGACAAACTGATGCATTTATACAGTAGGTCAAAACTGATTATTGTAATCAGTGACTCTAACTGCTTCTGCGTATAGCTGTAAGCCTTTGTTGTTAAAGCCCTTCTTTATCAATTGAGGTTGTTTAAAAGTTGTTATTGAGGTTGTTCAAACTTTTGATGTCTTTTTTGAAAGTTCCACTCCCACTGGTCTTATGTTGCAGTTATCCACATTGAAACAAATCTCTAGAAAATATAAAAGCCTTCTCCATATCCAAAGACAATTTCCGACCCTGCTATGCTTGAAATAATATATATATTTATTTTTGTTTTGTTTTTTAAATTTGGCAGCAAACACTTTCTCCAAAATGATTAATATGAAACCAACCTTGAAGTGTATACTGAAGCTGTCACACGGTTTTATTCCCTTAGCCAAATGAATGTCCTAGGCGAAGATCTGGCATTTAAATTATGTGCTGTTCACTGGCAGCTATAGTTGTGTGAAACAAGTTTGCTTAACCATTTTGAATTACCTGGATTCATATATTATAGGATGAGGTCGGCGTTAATATTTTACTTATTGTAAGTATAGCCAATGAAAAGACCAAAACCAACAAGGATTTTCTCCTACTAACAAATATTGTCAATCGTCATTGTCGTTGTTGTCCAAACTATTAAAACAGTCACAGAGCCTTACTTTCATCAACATAACTCATAATTACATTGAACATGGCCCTTGTATGTCTTTCCTGAAACAACTAATTGCAACAACTAAATTGCAATTAGCTCTCAGGTAAGAATATACAAGTCCTTCAAACCATTAATGTCTGTTTTAAGTCCACAACAAGAAAAACACCAATGAAGAGGAGATAAGGCTTTCATGAATAACTGCCAAAGCTTGCCATGTACACTAGACTGTGCTA
Source organism: Percopsis transmontana (assembly GCA_025447815.1). Classification (NCBI taxonomy): domain Eukaryota; kingdom Metazoa; phylum Chordata; class Actinopteri; order Percopsiformes; family Percopsidae; genus Percopsis; species Percopsis transmontana. The sequence continues at coordinate 1,923 of JAOEHI010003031.1, forward strand.
TACAAGACTAGGCTATTTCTGATTTATTACTTGGAAAATGTTCTGTGGAGATGTAACAACTGTGGAACTTTCTGGCAAAAAAGGAAACAAGATGTTTTAAGTCTCTGCCACCTGTCCAGACTAGATTGGCATGGTGAGTCAAAGATAAAGGGTTTTATGTTTAGTTTGCTGCTCTTGTCCGATACTGATGTAAATCCAGGATGCTCGTTCCAATTTTATCCCCACAACTGGACACAACCAATCCAATTTATCATCTTTTATAAATATTATCACATAACTTTGTTGTAGGATTTTCAGCTCAAGTTTAGCAAAACTTCAATTCACCTTCTTAGCCCTGTATAGATATCTTTTATGGCAGTTGCCGTTATTCATTGTGTGTCTGTGTCATAGTTTTTATCATAATCCCCCCCCCCCCCCCAGTAGAAAAGTTCTGACTCCTGGCATAATCCTTGAGAAAAAAGTATAAAGCTTAGACATTTTGTAACTGGAACATGTGTGTTTATTTCCAGTTTTACAAGAAAAAACTATTGATTCACTGAACTGAAGACTAATACAGTAAATAAGCTCAACTTTATTCCATCGAAAGATTCTTTGATTTTCGCTATCTGTACACTTGTGCCCCGTCTACGCGCAGGGACACAATAGTCTTCGCATGAACAGGATGGCGAGGTAAGGTGTAATCCCCATCTCGCAAGTTCTCTGTCAATCAATCGTCTATCTTCACACCCACTTACCATCCAACGCTCCTTGGGTAGAACCGCTTCCACGGCGAAGGCTCGCTCTCGATGCGCGTGCTTTGCCTGGCCACCGGGTGTGAGCATCAGTGCGCGTGGATGTCGCTCTTCAGTCGAACCGTGAGATTATTTGGGAATTTTATGCGTTGAAACACCGATGATTTTCATGTTTTATTGTTGCAACTGATCCCGGTAAGTTCGGTTCTATATTATGAATTATCAATATCAATGGTGAAAAATCAAATAGTTTCTGTTGGATATCATCATGCCTGACTTAGATGATAGAAAATGTAATGCCTCTGATATTCGTTTTTGTTTATTGCCATTTTTAAAGTAGGCTATTCCACTTTACATTAAGCAGACAGTTTGCCAATAGGTGCCTGTAGCTCGTATCCACTTTGCCTCGACCGAACATCCGAGGAAAAGGAAAGTCAGCCCTGCATGTTCGGATGGATATTGTCAGTTCAAACGTATACTGTAGAGCTTCATTATGTTATTACTCAGAGGCTGCGTGTGAGGGAGCGACCGTCTGTTTATAGTGTAGAGTGATTTATTGATGCACCGCAGCCTTTACAGTGCCTGTTCTAAGGAGTCTAGTGCTGAGATGTAATTATATCGTATCCCCGGAGACTTATCGAATGGCATTTACTATATGCCAATCCTTATGTATGTATGTAGGGGGGTGGGGGGGTGCACTTTTTTGCATCTTAACTGCATCCAAAGACTTGCGTAAAACGAGACGCTCTTAAGACCTGCTGGAAGGGGTTCAGGAAGGTGTGCAGGATGGATTTAATGTTTAGTCTTTTTAGTCAGTGTGTGGTGATATTATTCCTAAATTCACCTTTACGAACCAACAGGAGATAAAAGCATATTATTATACATGCTCGCGCGCGCACACATACACACACACACACACAAAAGAGATAATTGGATAAATTGGAGAGTTATGTGTGTTTGTGTGTGTGGAAGAGAAAGATAAACAGGCTATTTGAGTGCATGTGAGCCCAGGCACACCCACATTGCTGACAGGATGCCTCACCTGCGACGCAAGCGACTACAGTAGCTACTTCGTTCTCACTGATTTGCGTTCTCTAGGGGGCAGTGTCGAGAGCCCTGTTTGAACAACGTGAAACAACCTATAGAACAAGGTCTGCACATTGCAGCTATGACACAAATGTGGCCTTCACGTGCTATTGAAAAAATCTAAATGACGAGTTCCGAGCACATGAATGGTCGTAATTAGGCCTACTAGTGGGAATCTCGATCTATGATAGCCGAGTGGCCGAGTTGTGACGTAGAGAGTGAGACGGTACTAAACAAACATGGTGAAAGGCAAGGCATCAATCGATGGTGGTAGTAGTAGACCTAGTAGTAGTAGCCTGGTAGTAGTTTTAGGCTAGTGTTGGTGGTGGTAGTAGCAGCAACATATTGGCATATATAGGCCTAGTCATATTGACCTAGTCAAACTAAAATACAAACAGAAGCTAAGTTAATTGTGCTAATTTTATACTAAAGCCTAAATGCTACACCTGATGCACATCCTCTCTTCAATCTGTCTCTGTCTCCCAAGACCGCTGTGTTCCTTAAAAATGTTTCGATAAATCATCAGCCATGTTTTTGACATTTTTTTTAAGATGCTTCCTTATACTATTTCCTCTAGATTTCCAGCCATGTAGGCTACTTGAATGTGTGACTAGTCGTAATTACAGTTTTTTAGGTTATGGCAAGATTTTTTTTTTAGCTAAGACTTTAGAGATATTATACTGTATGTGTCGCCTTTGTTCGCCTATCAGAGGAGGATCGGAGGAGATGGCTTCAGGATAGCTTGAGACCAAATCCATCTGGATAAATCTTTACCATTCCAGCCCATTCATCAATATATATAACATGAGTTCCTTGAGCTTTCTGTTTGTGTCTGCTTACAGGGCCTACTGGAAAAATTACTGTATAAAATGCCTTGCTAGTTGCCTGTCAAACATGCACAGCCTCCTCCAAAACACACACACACACACGTGCGCGCGCACACGCATTCAAACGCATACATAAGATGCACTACGACACGCAGGCCTCAGAAGTCAATGGTTTTACATTGGATTCTTTAATTAGTGCAGCTGCCACAAAAATGCAAATCTCAAATGGCTTGCGCTATTTTTTTTCCATTTATGCTTATATGTGTTTGTGTGTGTCAAAGCATTTGACAAAAACAAAACAACTGAGAGAGGCTACTTTTTAAAAGCCTGAGATTCTATTATTGGAAATCAAAGCCCCAATCCAGTATTCCTGCATGCCCTACTGAGGAAAACATTAAATAATGACGTAGACGGTAATGTATTTTGGAGTCAGATGAATGTCTTAAGAGTTTTCCAAAACTGCTTTGTTTTGCACACTGAGCTTTAGTAAGACGGTGGAAGAGTCTCGCGACCAGTATATTTGTTTTAAATCCTTTAACTGGAATGTACTGTAATCGTTTTGAAATGTTTAGGCATGCAGAGGGTCAGCCGCAGGAAAGCTGAGATGTTGTTTGGTTTTATTTGTTTTATTGGTGTGAAGGAAACCCTCCTACGAGCAACGTTGACTCAGACCGGACACTGGTAACCATCAAATTGTTTGGGATGCTGTGCCGAGTGGCTGAATGGCACTGCATCGCACTTTTGTAATACTCAACATAACCAAGGGCAGAGAAGAAGCTACAAATTGGACCTTTAAATATGGGTGTTTTAAGTTCCAGTTCCAAAACGATGTATTGGCATTGTGCGGTTTGTCTGAAGAGATTATCAATCGTCTTCCCAATTTTTATGGAATGGACCACACTTGAGACATGGTTCTTCCCCACGGCCTTCATTAGGAAATTGTCTCCCAAAAGAGAAAGAAAATGTCCCAATTTGTCAGGTGGCATTAGCTGTAGGCCTGTCTCACAGCCCTAAATGTAATGTTTAACATACTGTATGATATCCACACGTATGATATCCACACTGACAGGGTGAATGACTTGTCATGTGGAAATGCATTATTTAATAGTCCAATTCTTATTGGACGTAATAAAAAGAATGTTTTTTACTTGTTGCATCCCAGTGTAATGGAATGTTCTTACTACAAGGCAATTCACAACACAGAAGGAGCAGACACAAAACACATGAATGAATCAAGTATATTCAGAGCTTGTGAGAAACCTTAATATGTTTGGTTATTGCTTAATGGGTTAGGAAACCAAACCAAAAGGGACAAACAAAATCAAACCACAGTGACCTTAGTCCTGAAGTTCCTAGCACTTCAGTCACAAGGTTGACTATATATATATATTTATTTTTAAAGATCTAAAGTTCCTAGTACTCTTTAAATTGTAGTCTGTTAATTAATTAATAATTAATTAAGCAATTACCCAGTGATTTAAAGGTAAGAGGTACATAAATACACAGAGAATAAAGCCTCACATGGCTGTGTCTTGCGTATTGCGTGTGACTAACTGAGTGACTGCACATCACAGTCGGTTCACCTAATACCGTAGGAGTTATTGTTTATTATGAGAATTCTTTACTGGTGATTTACTGGTATACTGGGTGGTTAATCACTAGACAGAACTTGGCCTAGTTTCTCTTATATCTTGTATCGTTCAGATGTAATTGATGGCCTGTAATTTAAAGCACAACCTGTTTTTTTCCTGCTGTTGCACTTCTACATACCAACAAAGCCCATTACAGAGTATGCCAGTAAGCAAGTTACTAAGGCAACAGCCCTGGAAATACTGCCTTGCAGTATGGAACAATATGTGAAAAAAAATTCATTAGTTATTTGATCTAATGTTGCGAGTGATTTACATTTTGATTAAATTTTAAAGCTTTTTCATAATAGTATTCTTTTTTGCCTGGTTTTGGCTAATTAATTACAATAAGATTGATAAGTAGCCTAAACCTGAGAACTTCAACTGTCTATACATTCCCAGCTTTTAACTTTCTGTGCGTGGGAGGGCTGCGGACGTGGTCGAAATAGGCCCATTCTCACATGTGTTAGGTTGTGGCTCCATGTCTCTGTGTATGTATACAGTATATATATACAGTATATATATATATATACACAGAGAGAGAGAGAGACCTATTAACAGAAGTGGCCAGGTTTTCTTAGCTTGAGAAGTGACCTCTAGAATGAACTCTTTGTGGGCTTACATACAGTAGATTCTGTATGTCCTTGACCTCAGAGGTTGCCAGCCAATACCCCGGTAACTGAAGTGGCTCAAGCTTGCCTCCTCAGATACAGTTGTAGCATGGAGACACAGGCCTGAATTTGTGTTGGGGGATAAGCAGCTGGAAACCGTTCATTTAATCAAGAACAGTTTTTATAACATTTGGGGGTTGAGTAGAAAGAAAGCATATTTGCATTAACTCCCATTTGCCTTGTTTACTCACAGCAAGGCAGAGCTAAACATGGAAATCCGTCAGTGTTATGATATCATTAATGTTTAAAGGGACACTCCTCTGCGACATTATAATAATAATGTCTGAAAATGCAACGGTGAAAGGAGCACTCGGGTGCGGTAAGTATTGTGGTTTATTTAGAGAGGTTGTGGGGTGAATACATAGGGTCCTGGAGGCACGACTAAGGAGGGTCCTCTTAATGGGTTTGACGTGAGCCCATTGTACACACAATTACAATTACAATTACAATTACAATTACAAAGGTCATTTAGCAGATGCTTTTATCCAAAGCGACTTACAAATACATGGTACTATTACATGGAGCAGATAGGCTTTAGGCATCTTGCTCAAGGATGCTTACAGGTAGACCAACTCTGGGGCTCGAACCTACGACCTTCCGGCTGGGAGTCCAAGTACAGATCAAACTGGCAGTTAAGTGTAAAAGTAGAAATCACCCATTCAGTACCATTTGCACACCTGTCATACAGTTCCTATATGATGTAGGCTTGTGAAGCCCTTGGAAACTAGAAATACTGTAAGAATAAGGGCTAAATATTATGAGCACTATACAGTACAAAGTCTAAAAAGTTATTTGCTCTAAAATACACAATTCTACTTTTTGTCCGCTCGTTGTAAAATTGTATTAATAAAATTATGATAATTTATGCCTTGCCCTTTCATAACAATCCATTAAACAATTCAGTTTTCAGAGAGGAGAGGATAAAAGGTTACATGAAGTTAGTTACGTTAACAGAATGGTGTTAACTGCAACACATTTTTCCCAGTCTCACTGATGAGACAGACAATAATGTGACAATAGTATCTAAAAACACCAACAAACTAAAATGCGTGTTTTATTTTTTTATAGTGAGACAAAATCATGTTTGTGACTAAAATCATGCAGATGTAATGTTTTCAAATGTGGTTAAATAACATTAGCATGAGAATTGTTCATCATGGCCGGGCCTCCAGTTATTGAAGGGCGTCTGCTTATAGGGGGATTTTTCTTTTCAGTCTGAGGCCCAGAGGTTAAAACACCAGGAAAATTAATGACATTCATTCTGATTTGGCTAATTGGGTGGGTATGAGTCTTAGTGGAAAACAACATTACAGCTGTTGAATGGAGAACTCTACTGCCTGTGCTAATAAGTCTTTGAATAGTTCAACTTCTTAATTGAACTATTCAGGCTAGCATTGCCTCCTCATGTCAAAATACCAAAACACCACGCAGCTCTTATCAATTTACCTAACAAGTTCTCTACAGCACCTTATAACCCTAGTTCATTTAACATTTAGCTGTTTCATTCATGCTGGGATTCAAGCTTACATCAGAGTGCCTGCTCAGTTCTTTCACACCAAAGTGCTTTCACACCAGTAAGCCTTTGGAAAAATAATAACTACGGACAGATAATAATTACTGCCTGCTGGTTTGAGGAAGTACGCATGAGATGTGCCCTAAAAGTTAATTGGATTGATGTTTCAATATTTAACTCTCGCAATTGATTTACACACATTACCTCAAAAAATGTAAAGTTTTAAATAACTTGTTATTGTATATAACTGTTATTGTCAAAATAGCAGTTGTCAAAATAATTTGTAATTTTATATTAGTGGATATCAACAGTTAACAAATTCAGCCACTCTTCAACACATGAAGCTGACTTAACTTTTATTTGGATGTAATATTCAGTACATCTTCCAATATTAAGTAAGATCTAATTTCTTTTAATTCGATATTTTAGATACTCCATAACTCTTGGTAGTGTTTTAATCTGAGCTTTTTATAGCTGTAATATTGATATATTAGTGTGATATTTTTTGCAGAGTACAGCAGGTCTTTCTTTGAACAAGTCCTGGCTTCTGGAACCATTTATTGTCCTACTGTGCTGATTAGAGCCCTATGTGGCCTGCTGCTGCCAACACCACACTTTATAGTTTATTGCCATTTTTCGCCAATGGACATTGTCTGCCTCTGTTTCAAATATGTTTACATTTTACTTACAACGATAATTTTTTTTCATCAGTCTATAAGGCAATTCCCACATTTATGGAGAGCGTTAACTAGACGTGGATTGTTGATGTTACCAAAAAGTGGCTGTCGACTTGCTAACATGCTACAGCAATTATTATTGCATTCAGTGGACAGAAGCTATACTGTACAGTCAGCAGTTGATTTGTGTCTTCCGCTCGGTGGCTGCACTGATTACAGTAACTTCTTCCTTGCAAAGACATTCATCTTAGGGCCACCCCAGCCAAGGTCAGTCTGTAATATTTCCCCCACTTGCTGATGAAGAGTATGCTTCATGTTCACAACAATCCTTTTTAATCGATTTATTATGCACGCTGTAGCCGTAGGACATAAAAGATCACATTATCTCCTTTTTGGTCATGTTTGTCGCTGTACATCCAAAATGACTATAAGAAATACTTTACTGTAATTGTGGTTTTAACTGGAATAAGGAACGACAGGTTGTTTTTTAAGGATTTCTTTCCTCAGCTTTCCTGCCCTGTTGTTATTGGATCTGGCTGTGAACCAATAAACTCATATGCTGCTTTTCACAGGACATTGACATTAACATTTTTTATCTTCTGCGCAAGTACCAAGACTGTTAGTGGACTGTGTCAAAAGTTATGCTAAATAATGATGATATTTATTGAGCTTTGTAAACAAATAAGTACAGATGGTGGCCTCATCTAACTGATAGCAGAGGCCATCCAACTTTGGCATTAAAAAACACAGTGATGTGTGTTATAGCTGTCACCCTCTGACAGCTGCTCACCCGTAGATAATCTATCTCCATTATCCAGGAGGGGGAGTAGAAGTGCTTCAGCAATCTTCTTCCTGTGTACCGCAGGAAAACAGCCCCACATTTTGTCCTATGTTGCTAACGGTACATTAAAAGTCATCAACCCAGATTCCTAGTGTTAGTACAGAAAACTTTTAACAAATAGGAATGGTACACTTACTGCTGGTGAACAACATCCATTTAGAATGCTAAACACACTTTATCAATCACACAGCAGGCATGCAAGTATAGTGCATGGACAAGCTGACACAACACACACATATGTAGTTACTGTACATGTGCATGTAAAGCAGCACCACAACCATTTATTGAAGTAGGAGAGTCACAACAGTCCTGTATTTATCCGTCACTGCCAAAGTTGAATTATGAGTGCTGTCTAAGTATAATTACAATTACAATTGCCTAAGTACTCTTATATTGTCTTCCAATGTCCTCCCGTTGATGGTGTCAAGCAGGAATGGGATATGGCAGCATGACACAAAAGAGGGTGGTGGATGGGTGACTGAGAATGTAGGCATGCTTGGTGTGGAATAGCTTTGAAGCCATGCACACATAATTAGTTTTTTCACTGTAGCCTACTGGAATAGTCAACCCCAAGAGGGTGTGTCATTTTGTGCGTGCCAGTAGGTGGTTGCTATGTTTTGCACTGTGTCCATTTTGTGTGCTGTCCTGTGCACATTAGTGTCTTGTCCTTTTTGCTTTAAACCTCCATTAAGCATTTTTTCCACCAACGGGGATATTTTAAAACAGATTAACAGATTGACAGAGTTTAGAACAAACGTGCACAAGTCCCACGGTGAATTGATCTTTTTTTTATGGTATTTGAAGTAGCATCTCTAACAAGTCACACACTCCGATAGCCTCCATGTTTCGGCAAACGTTTTAGGGGCAGGGACAACTGCAGAGATGGCAGGCACATCCAAATTGGATGCTCATTAAATGTGCCACGAATTGTAAATCAGAGGATAGAAAACTTAAAAAAAAAACAAAGCTGACCCCAGTAGAGCAGTTAGGACTCCAGCCCTCAACGACATCTTCTGATATCAGGCTGAAATATATATATGAAGTATTCTGCTTAATAGAGCATTACTAACATCATGGGTAGGAAAATGCATAGGTTATAGCAAATGGCGCATTTATGCCCTTCGTTTCTCTTCTCTTCTCTTCTCTTCTCTTCTCTTCTCTTCTCTTCTCTTCTCTTCTCTTCTCTTCTCTTCTCTTCTCTT
>JAOEHI010003032.1:4696-31555 GCA_025447815.1 Percopsis transmontana
ATTGTTTAACACCTTGTGGTGTCTCTACACCTAAACACAGCCTGCCTTGCACTTACCTGGTCCTTCTGTCCTTTAGAATGTGCATCATTTACATGTTATATGCTATATGCATGTGGATTGGTTCATTAGTGTATATGTGTTTTTGATCACACAGTCACCCAGGACACATGTTAAGACCAATCTAGCTAGAGTATCCAGTCCAATTGAATCAAATCCCACATATTTTGGTTGTTAGTGTCCTGTGGTCTAGGGGTTTTGGGGAAGTTTTGGTTAGGACCCTATAAAAAGGGTGCAGTAGGATTTAGAGAGTGGGTGGGTCACTTGATGATTTCCAAACATTTTATATTTTATAAAATATCCATACATTAACCAATGGCATGCTACAGTATGTGTTATGCTGTTAGAGAAGAGCTTTTAGAGAATAGTTTTTGGGGCCATGTGTTAAAAACCACTGGTCTGATCTAAACAACTAATCAAATTGATGTGTTCTGTGTTCTATATGTAGCTGTGATCCCACTCACCGACTCAGAGCACAGGCTGCTGTCGCTGCATTTTGCCACCGACCCCGGCCGGGACTGGGATTGGGGTCGTGACGACAACGACAACACTAAGATGGCCAAGTAAGTATGAACCAGACAGAAGCAATGGAGAGAGAGAGAGAGAGAGAGAGAGAGAGAGAGAGAATAACAGGAAGGTTGTGAGTCAAAGGGAGGGACGCCCTAAGGCACTACGTAGTGAAAGTGGCTATTGGAGTGGTGTAAAAATACCACCCCGGTGATGGTTGGTTGTAAATCCCAGTTTTGTCCCAGCCAGGAGGAAAGGTAAACAATGAGTCCATAGGAGGAGAAAGCAGCACTGAGGAGGGAGGAGGAAAGGAGAACCCTTTCTAATGAAAAACTCATTATCTGAACACTTTTCAAGGGGAGCACCAGGGAGAGATCGAAAATTGTCACAGTGTTAATGAGTGTAGTTCCAACACCTCCGAGTTTGATTATTCCCACTGTTTCAGGAATTGTCCTCCCCCCCCCCCCCCCTTTCATTTAGCACCGAGTCAGGAAGTCTAGGACTTTAACGAGGTGTGGCCATGACGGTGCCTTGAACGAACCCAGTCACAGAGGTCGTTTAAGGTCACCTTGCTCTGAAACAGCTGGGAGACCTGGCAGGGAACAGTCAGTGTGAAAATAACTCTGCTTCCCTCTCCGCAGTGGTTCCACAGGGTTGTCAGCCAGACAAAATAGACGCCTAGCAACGCTACAGTCAGGCAGACGTTCCTCCACTATGTGGTCATCTTTGCTGACTGTGTTTTTCTTTCCTCCGTTCAGCCTGATCCTGTCGCTGGAGGCCAAGTTAAACCTCCTCCACAGCTACATGAACGTAACCTGGATCAGAATACCTTCTGAGACGAGGGTGAGCAGATAGAAAGACAGACATCTATGTTCTCCTACCCTCTCATCTGTTTTTTCCTTCCTGTTTTTTCCTTCCTGTTTTTTCCTTCCTGTTTTTTCTGCCTAATACCCTCCTTTCACCCTCTGACACCTTCCTTCTCTCCTACCGTCTGCAGGCTCCTCTGGCGATGCCAGAGTCTCCCACGGCGTCGGCCGGAGAGGACGTCCAGTCCCTGGCGGATTCCATGGACTCCGACAGGGAGTCTGTCGGCAGCAACTCCAATCTCAACGGCAAGGCCCCTCCCACCTCGTCTTCCAAGGATAAGGCCCAGGAGACCAAAGAAAAGGCTGACAGGCAGCAGCAGCGCAAGGACAAGGACAAAACCAGGACGGACTCGGTGGCCAACAAGCTCGGCAGCTTCAGCAAGACGCTGGGCATCAAGCTGAAGAAGAACATGGGCGGTCTGGGGGGGCTGGTGCACGGCAAGATAAACCGCTCCAACTCGGGCGGGAATGGGCGGAGCATGGAGAACGGAGAAAGCAAGGCCAAGGCCAAAAAGGAAGGGAAGCCACGAAAGGACGGCGGGAAGGAGGAGTCTGAAAAGTCGGGGCAGTCGGCCAGCACTTCCAGCTCCTCTGAGAAGACCATCAGCCCCTCGCCCACTGAGAGGCTTCCCGGGATGCCCTCCCCCCTGCTGGAGAGGGACCGCGGTAGCCTCCTGGCCCGGCTGGTTGGGGACCGGGCGCTGACAGAGCACTGGAAGTACAGTACCGACGTCAAGCTCAGCCTCAACATCCTGCGGGCCGCCATGCAGGGCGAGCGCAAGTTTATCTTCGCTGGGCTGCTCCTCACCAGCCACCGACACCAGTTCCACGAGGAGATGATCAGCTTCTACCTGAGCAACGCCCAGGAGCGCTTCAGCCAGGAGCAGGAGCAGAAGAGGAAGGAGGCAGAGAAGAAGAGCAGCCAGGCGCCTGCGGTGCCACCGGTGACCACCGGCGCTAATGGACCTTCAGCCACCTCCATGTCCACCAAGAGGCCGGACCCGGAGAGAGACAGAGACAGGGAGAGAGAGCGGGAGCATTTGATGGACAGGGCGTCCTCCACCCCTACCCCTCCACCCATCCCCCCGCCCCCTGCCTCCACGCCGCAGGATGGCCGATCCCCCGCCAGGCAGCACCACCAGAGCCACACCCCTTACGTTCCTCCGCACATGGCCCTCAAGATACAGGGCCGCCACAGCCCCTCCCCTCACAGCTCCCCCTGCAGCCGGAGAGCCTTCCTGGGAGGTGGCCAGCCGTCCGCCCCAGTGCCGGTGTCGGCCCACTACAGCCAAACCCCGCCCATCCAGCGCTCCAGCATCATCCACCTGCGGGAGGTGAGTGTGGGCTCTCCTCCGACCTCCTTCCATGAGGAGCCTTATCGGCCCATGGTGGGCACCCTGAAGACCTGCGCCACCTACCCCCAGCAGAACCGCTCTCTGTCGTCTCAAAGCTACTCCCCGGCCCGCATGTCGGGGGTCCGCACGGCCGCGGCTAGTGGCTCCGGTGCTAGCGACCCGTACACCATGCCGGGAGAACATAAGTCCCACACCTACACCAATGGCTTCAACGCCAGCGACATCAGAGACTGCCTGGAGTTTGCGGACGCCGACTCGCCGCCCGCCTGGGGCAGCAACAGTGGAGGCGCAACCGCAGACAAAACCAAAGGGCGGAGCAGCGGGGGCAGCTGCACCATGTACTGCCTCCAGCAGAGGAGGTGCAGGAGGGAGAACTGCTCCTTCTACGGCCGACCTGAGACAGAGAACTACTGCTCCTACTGCTACAAGGAGGAGCTCAAACGCAGGGAGAGGGAGGGAAAGTTGCACAGACCTGGATAGCCCCTGGCCTCACTTCCCCCCCCCGTGTAGTCAGCGTTGGTACGATCCAGTCTGGTCAGGAAGAGTAGTCCGTGTGAAATATTAGAACATTGTAATGCACATAGGGGGGTCAGCCCCCTGTGGTGTACTCTGCTTTAGTCTCGATCCCTGTCACTCACGTCTCAGCTCCTGCAAACAGACAAACTCACTTGATTTGAAACATGTCTCTCTTTTTGGTTTGCTAACAACTTTGGCCAGGACATGTACATCGCTTTATTACATCTGTACGGTCAAAAGACCAGCGTTACTTGAAATTATTTTATTAATATCAATATTGATATCCTAGATTAAAATGTCAACTATCCTAAGGTTGCCATTAGTTAAAGTGCACATATAAGTGACTAGAATAGTTTGATTTTAGCAATAATTGTCCCCACCCACCCACCAGAATTAAACCTTAGCACCTCTTTGCCCTCTTTAACCTGCAAGTCTGTCATACAGCTTATTGAAAAGCTGATTGGTTGAGTGGAGACCATACCGTATATGCAGAATAAATCTTTTCCATGGTTGTCCCAGTGTAAGGCACTTTTTCAATCATGTAAAGACGTCAAAGAAATAATACAGAGTTGAATGGAAATGGTTTGGGTTATTTAATGTATGAATGTTTTAATCAGCATAGTGATTGTGTAATTATGTCTGTGGTTCAGGCAATTAAGTCATCTCACAGTCGAATGTTTAAGTTTCATGGAACAAATGCGTGCCTGGCCAAGGATGTTACCCACAAAGACCGTGACTAAAGACTCGAGCGCTGCAGTCTGTGACCCTTTTATGTGACTCATAGACTCGTACATTTAAGTGTAAAATATGTTTTTGTAATCATTTGAGAATTTTACAAAATATCTAATATTGATTTGCACATTAGATACAATGTACATACACTGCAATATCTCAATTAATAATTTATTTAATCTAGTATTGAGTCTTTCTGATTTTCCATTGAACCAATGAACATCTTGCCAGTGAGGTGAAATGGCTTCATTTGTTTCCCCTCAAAATGACCTAGTGATCTTAACTTAAGTATCCTAATATGATAGATGACTTTATTTTTAGGTATTTAAAAAGGCTTTGAAAAAGTGAACCTGCAGTGAAAGCAAGTTTTTTTTAAAGGAAAATACAATATTAAGACTCAATATTGTATTAAATAACTTGGATGTTAAGAGATTTTTCTGCAGTGTAGCATAAATTAAGGAGAAAGTGGAATTAGTTTGCTGTCCAAATGAAAGACTTTGTCTGTTTGTTATTTGTGAAGTCATTGGGAATTTACAAGCCAAGGCTAAAATATGTGTAAAATATAGAAAACAATATTTTTATATAATTTTCACAGAATGCCATGAAGCAATATTTTGCGCTTTTTTCGTATGGACGCCATTTTCACATTGGTATGTTACTGATAAGGAGTAGAGGTGATTGAATTATTAGCAGACTTTGAATTATTGGTGGAGCAACTCACATATTGGTAACCATTGCTAGTTTAATACAGAAATACCGAAAACTGCCATATGTTGAGTATAATCATCAAGCAAACAGCCACCAGTATAAACCTTAATTAATTACAGGATATTTCTAGAAAAGCATTCATTTATGCTTTTATATCTTTAAAAGTCACTTAATTACTACACAGCGCTGCTTAAAGGGGTAGTGTGTTCTTGACTAGAATAGGCTGAATAGAAATTTAACCACTTTAAGACCCTTTATGGTAGTATGAAATCTTAAAACCTTTACTTAAAACATTTGAGAAAACAGTGGGGTGGAATGATTTCACTGTCAATTCCAATCAGGTTTTACTGATTTTTGAAACTCCCTTGGAATGAAGTTGTCTTATCTCACCCCACAAGCTAAAATGTCCACTTAAAAAAAAGATTTTATGGTTACATAGCTGGCTTGGTCAAGAGGATATTTTTTGCAGTGTAACATGTTAGTGTGAGAACCCAACATGTGGTGACTGAAAAAATACAAACGTTAAAAATAATCACATCCACTGACTAGAGTTGTTATCTGCTAAGCACGTTACACAATGTGCTTTTGTCAGTTATTGATTAAACTACAAGTCCTGCTTTGTCACACAGAAACCCCCTTACCTACCCTCCTGTCAGTCCTGCTGGAACCGTGTGTTTAGACGAGCATGAAAGCGCAGGTTGTTTGTGTGAAATGTAGATTGCCCTCTGCTGACTCAGCTAGCCGTTCTAGAAACTTCAAACCCTTCTACCTAAATAAAATGAAAAACTGTAAGCATTAAACAATATGCAGTACTGGTGCTGTAACCTGTATATTCAGATGGCAAGAGGTGTATGTGTGTGTGTGTGTGTGTGTGTGTGTGTGTGTGTGCGTGCGTGCGTGCGTGCATGCCTACACACTCACAGGCTCTGTGCACAAACAATGTCTTTGTGAGTGAAAAAATTGAGAAGCAATGTTACTATCAAAGATGTCATTTAAAAGCAAGGGGAAGCAGGGAGGAGCACCACTGTTGACTGATGAGGTAGTTACATTACCAAGCACCAGGTTTTAGGGCCTCCCCATCCCTTCTCTTTTTTCTGTTGTAAAGAGCCTTGAGTGTTGTCGATATTTAGGACAGCATGTTCACCCCCATTGAAGCCTAGCATAAAATGCCCAATCTCTCATAGGGAAAAAAGAGGTCTGTGTATAGCTTTGGTTTATTAGGATGAATCCACCTTTGTAAAGCCTAAGATTAGTCAAAATAAGCATATTGCTACTTAGAAGCTAACTGCCGCAAGGCTTTGAACTGTGTTGACGCTAAATTGAGTCGCATGCCGATTATGTCACTGGTGACATCACAGGCATGCGTCTATACATCTGAATCTAAGGCTTCAAAAGGTTAGACCTAGACTCCCTAATACATTGTGGTTAATGGGGACTGTATGCAGACTAGAGCGGCGCAGATCATCAATGTTTTAGAAAGAATGAACCAATAATAATCTGGAAAGCAGGCTAGCACTGCTCTGCAGAACTGTGAACGGCACTCAAAATCAGTCATTTAAAGCACTCAAAGATCTGATGTATGTTTACATTGATAATTAAACACCAGTACAGTGGAAATCAGTACAGTATGCTGTGTGTACAGCCCCCACTGTTCCACACAATAACTCCTTAACCACAGTATTGTACTGACAACCACCAAGCAGCAGTGGGGCTTAAGTGCCTTGCTCAAGAGCACTATGTTCACTTCCCCCACTTGATTACCAAACGAACCCTCCAGTCACAAGCTTGCTTCACTAGCGTTACTGCCACACGTGTGTGTGTGTGTATGTGTGTGTGTGTGTGTGTGTGTGTGTGTGTGTGTGTGTGTGATCTGAAATACCTCAGACTAGTCCTGTAGGGTGAGGAAGATGGTTTGGCATCAATCTTCAGGTCTTTGATTTGCAATAATCTGTCCATGTACAATGTTGATAGCTGAACCACACCTTGTTTTCAGATTAGCAGTGTTACGGTACTATGTATGAGTTATTATGTGTTAACCCAAATGTAACTTTTAAGTGTCGTTTTTCCCTCCATTGCAATAACACAGATGGAGATCTTTGACAATTGGAGTTTCCAAAAGCTGTTGAGATAATTGGTGAACAAAGCTGTAGAGACAACGTCAGTGAGTGTGGGCGATGAAAAGCTAACTTGTGATTTGTTCCCCTTCTTACCTTGTGAGAGATAGTGTGTGGTTCATAAACCCATGATCAATGGGACTGTGTGTTCATATCTGAAAATAAAAAAATATCATCATTAATAATGTTGTCTTACCTCTGGTCTTTTCTTATACGTCACGGCCAACCCAAGGCTCCCGGGGCCCACAAATACATTAAATCCATATTAGTTATGTTGTTAGGGTTAGAATTGAAGTGTCACGTAGTATATTAAATTAAAAACACTTTAATACTACTCAGTCACTTATGTAATGCACTGCTTGCTCAGAGGGGAAATGATGTGTTCGAGAAAACTTTAGTTTCCCTCCTGCCTGTCTGACTGTAGTACTAGGGTTACACAACCACCAGCCAGTCTTTCAAACAGCAGGCAAGGTTATACATGCATCTCAGAGCAGTAAAACAAAAAATAATTGTTTAATAAAGAATAAACAAATAAAACTATTCCCTGTGTGTGGGAGAAGACTGTATATCCCTGGGCTTCGCTGACACACCAACTCCAGGATGCCGTGCCTTGCTTTCAAAACGGACGAGGACAAGGGAATCTTCATCATCGGATCAACCCTGAGGCAGTGAAAACAAACGCCACTAAGCTGGGATTTCACGACTACAGCGGTATGAGAACCACGCATTGTATCTGGGCAGTATGGCCCGACGCTACTCTGCCAAACCGCAGTCTCCCACACTATATAGTGGCTAGTGTTCTGCTCTGAAACGCTATAAGACCACTGTAGTAAAGATGTGTATAGTTGCTTAATGTGAGCTCACTGCTGAATTTGATTCAGTATAGCTGGGACGTTAATTACACTGTTTCTCTCATCCCCACCCCCCAAAAGTAAACCACAACCGTGGAAAAGCCCCGAGGGGTCATGACATTTGGAAAGAAAGAACAATGAGAACCATAATACAGGTCTCACAAGTGATTTTATCACAAACATCTTGTGTTTTGCAAAGATTACTTTTGGCAAGGTTTGTAGCCATGTCAGACAATTAAAGTGGATGTCGCAAAAGCAGTGAACATATTTTTGTCCAAGATCAGTCTACAGCTTTGCTATGATGGTTGCATCAAACAGTAGCAGTGGGCGGTATAGTCTAGTCTTGTTTTGACTCCCAGCTCAGAGTTCATGGGTTCAAGCCCCAGCATGGGGCCGTAAATATCAAGAAGATGCCTAACCCCTACCTGCTCCTCAATACTTGTAATTACACTCACTGTAAGTTGCTTTGGATAAAGGTATCTGCTAAAATTATAATGTTTTTAGAATTCAATGGACCTATTCATGAATATTAGTAATAATTTTACAGTTACAAAATCTGTTTTAAACACATTAAATACATTTTCCAAGCCAATTTACTGCATTTTGTTAGAGTTGACTGACAGGCCTGTCCTCCAATCTGTCAGGGAGCCCCTCTTTCATCTTCCAGGTTATTTAGAAGTCATGTGACATTGGAAGGAAGGAAAGTTTAGACTTGAAGTTTTTGTGCTGTGGACAAGGAATGCTCATGCTTTAATTGTTTTTAGCAGCATACATCAAACACAACAGAATGCTATTGAGTATGACTGTATTCATTTTTTGTTTTAAAATGTATAAAAGATGTCACAGCACCTTACTAAACGGTGAGTTCACTAATGGTGAGTTAAAAATCTTCCCACTTATTAAACAATGGAATGGGATTCCCTGCATTATCACAGCCGAACTCAACTCCCATGTCACGTCTGACTTCAGTGCAGGGAAATTACAGACTGTAGGAGAAATCTTTTCACATTGGCTCTCATTCTTTATGTCGAACAAACACCTCCGACCCCTCTAAGGCAGAGGAGAGCCTCTCAACTTCAAATGCCACCCAGGTAGTCCCGACCACACCCTTTAATGCTGTAGCTTTACCCATAATGCTAATTAGAGACATAATAGTGTTTGTGTGAGTGGCTGTTGTCTGTGTTTTTGTCTATGTGAGTGTGTGTGCATGTTTGGGAGTGTGTGTTTATGTTTGTGGGTTTGCGTATGTGAGTATGTGCGTCGTGTGTGGAAGTTTGGGCTAGCATGTCTGCCAGAAAAAGCCAAAGAGAGCAAAAGCCAGGAAGTGAAACAGCACGGCGTGTTTGTTACAGAAGGTCGAGGGTGGATGTGGGCGACGTGTTCAGAGATGAACTTGTTGTGTTGAGTCATTTGTCCTTGCCGTGGTCGTGAGAGAGTGTGGTCTGTCTGTGTGCCTGCCTGTGCTCAGAGAGTGGCCTGGCTTAGAAAAACAGAAAACTTCACGCTCCCGTGTGGCATTTAGAGTCTGATGGACCAATGCTATCAAACACTTTGTCAGAGAAAGTTGTGTTTTCACCTATCTCGTGTCTGGCTGTATACTGGCTTGGCAGGGAGATACTGTGAGACGGAAAAAATGTTAGTGGTTAGTCGACTTCCAGAACAAAGAGCCATGGACTAGACCCCCAACGTGCCCAGCCTACCTGTAAACATTCTTGAAAAAGATGCCTAAACTTTACCTGCTCCTTAATACTTGTTTTTAATTATAATAATAATAATTATACTCACTATAAGTCAGTTTGGATAAAAGTGTCTGCTAAATGACCAGATTGCAATGTTACAGTGGTTCTGGAGAGACAGAGCAAGGCACTGACAGTATGCAACATGGATATCCTTTCACACAACTGTAAAATTGTAGTCTTTTATCGTCCTTTCAAAAATTCTAGCAGGCTCTTCATTTCGCAGTGGATTTTGTGTTGGCTGTAAACAGGTTTTATACAGGAAGTGTCTTCAGATTGACAAGGCACCAGGCCAAGCAGCACACTTGGATTTTAGTCTGATTCCTGCCATCATTCTCCAACCTGAAGTAATTGCAGTGCTCTCTGTTCCCTCCTTGTCTTGGCCTAGCAATGCACACTGGGTAAAATACAACCAATTTGCCATGACAGCAGAAAGATTCAGCACAGAGAGTTCTTTCAGTGACATTGGCAGGTTGCCTTGCCCTGTTCCCCATTGAGATAATATATTCCATGTCTGCCTGTGCCAGTGCTCTGCCAGTGAGCCCTGCCTAGATCCAGCGTCATAGCAACAGAGGATGTACTGACACAGCTGTGCGGCCGTGGCCTAAAGGTTAAATCTAGAGATGAAATAACAGATTTATTCTGTCAGTGACCACACCATAGCCGTGTGAGGCTTTTCCAAAATTATTATCCCTGATGCTTGTTGTTTATTGCTTGCATAAAATGAACGCTAAAATGCACATCAATATTTCAGAAATCTCATTTGAAATATGTAATTTAATAAATTACTAATTCGTAAACAACAGGTTTAAAGGCATGAAAAGGAATATTCCACTACAGTATTTATCCATCAGTGTCAGTATCATGTTTTGGATGGATCGACTGTATACAGTATCCAACTTGATAAAGTGAGACCATCTGTGAAGGTTGGCTGTTTTGGGCATTTATGGCTTCCAACAGATTTGTTTGTGATCTTAGGGATAAAATTTCCACACAAAAAAAAAACACACACATATAATGAAATAAATGATTCTGTAGTTTACTTAGAAATTTATTTTCCAAATGTAAACATCACTAATTCATGCATAGGTCTACATTTCATAACAGTAATGTACAATATAATTTTCTTTGTTTTGCATAGGACATCTTCCTAAAATCTTGTCTGGAGAATAAAAAACAATGCTTTAAAAAGATACAGCAGAGCAACAATAGACCAGCTGAGGAATTAATAACTTTATATTTCTGTATATATAGAATTTATGGAACTGTACAGTTGAGACACTCGATCACATGCAGTATTGTAGTGACCGAGCTTGGTTGAAAGAAAATGCTAGTTACTTTGTTACTTTGATTTGGGTTGTATGTGAAAACAAAATTATTAAATATTATTTTGATCGTTTATACAGTGACATCAAGCGGATAGTGGTGTTGCAGAAACCAAGCCATTTATTTTGAAGGCATGATTCTTACCTTGATTTTCTCTATGAATAAGGAACAGTAGCCCATACTATTAAAAGTGCCCATGCACAGACTAAGCTAATAGATATAGCATTATTGGGCACATTCGATACCTATAATCATACGGAAGATGTTATTACAATGAAATGTATGGATATTTTCAACCCTGTGTCTCATTAGTGGTTTGTGAGGGGTTGTTGCCCATTTATATTAGCCCCTGTAATACACAGTTTAACTTTACACGTTAACTGCACTGTGTGATGGTGTACACTGCTAACTGCAGGTACAGTATGGGGGCATTCCATATGTGCTGACCAGGCTTTCTATTGGCTCCAGAAACGGTTTATACAACTGTGTGATTCCACCGTGTTCAAGACAACCAAACTAACAAGGAATTAAACCACAAATGCCTTCATATGTTCCTGATGTAGGGGCTTAAAGGAGCCATGTGACTTCACAAGCAAACTATGGGGCCCTTTTTATTAGGTTTTATAAACTACGCCGGCCGTAACGCACGTCATTAGTCTTTAGAGGATGATGACATCTCAGAGAATAATTTTGAGCTTATTGCAAAGGCTGAACTATGTGCTTTATTATTGTGCAGATGACCGTGTATCTACCTGGAACCTCTCTACAGTGCTGGCTTGTTTTTTCTTTGTTTTCAGTATTGTGCTTGTGTGAGTCCATGGTGCTGAGATCGTAGCACATTTTTAGTGCTCAAGGTTGACCGGTGAACTTCCTAAAATATATTTCAGCTTTCAGTGAAAGCACTCGTCGCTTAGCAACAAGAGCGATAGCTAGCACATTCTAAGCATCTCTTTAGTGCTATGAAGCGGGAAAATAACTTGAGATGGGTGAGTTTTTTTACGTATTCTCCATCTCCGAGCTTGGCTTTTAATGGTCCCTTTTAACGATCAAACAAGCCTTTCACGTCAAATCGCTGTCTTACCACTGATTAATGTCAAATAGGACCCATTGGTGCATTGGCATGCTTAAGCACCTGAACCTTGTGAGATAATCTGGTAATAAACAAAGGATTTGTATAATAGTCTCATGGTTGTACCGCAATACATAACATAACTGCATCGTCTACACTAACAACTTGTGCTGTCAATTTTTTATTCCATTAAGCTGATTTAACTAATTACACACCATCAGACTCATGATTCGTAATTGCACATAATTGGCAACTACTGACTGTGAACCAATGGAAAGGCCTATTTATCCACTGGGTCACTCTGGTAACACTATATAGGGGGGTCCTGAGGCCCTGCCAGGGTTAAGTGGAAACCTCAAGATTATTAATTTATTGATGATAACCTTATGTAGACGTTTTTACCCACAGCAATTGAGGAGGATTACAGAGGCCCAGACAGAGAGGCTAAAGGAGCTGGTACCCTTGACATCAGAGCATTCATTAAGTCACCAATGTTGATTGAAAATGTAGCTTTAAGTATAACGTTTAAGCATTATGTTCTAAAACAGCCAAGATGTGGTGAGGATTTAGATACTACCACTTCAAGACTTGTGACACGAGGTCACAATTACATTGTGTGTTTACATTATTGAGTACTAATGTTAGCTAGTTCTCATTCATGAGAATTAGGTCACGTATTGTTAGCATGTCCATAACATGACTGTACGACCCGTTTTAGTTAACACATTTACTCTATTTCTCCATGGAAACTTGGAAACAATGGACTGACGAGCCCCAGGGTGAACCAGGATCATGCCTCAGTGGTCTGGCTCATATCAGCATAATACAAGATAACATATTCAGGTTTTTCACAAATGAGACAAGAAATAATCCCGACTATTGTCACTTGGATATAACATTTACATGTGTCAACTTTTAGAAAGAATGCTTGCGTGCTAATATCAAATTATTAGCGTGCATGTAAACATATGGATTGTTATTCTTACTAGTTTAGGATGATAATAATCACAAAAAAATATCAGTGAATAAATCAAAACAAACTAAGACAGTTTGAAGAAGCTTGATGCATCTATTATTTAGCAAAATCAAATTCATCACAGTGGAAAAACACAATAAATATGCTTCATATTGCAGGAAGATCAGTTACATTGGTCTGATGCTAAGCAGTGTACTGTATATCTTCAGTGAATTTTCTGTGAAACCTTGTGTGTAAGAAATGCAGACACTGGGACATCACATTTGCTACACATGACGGCTAACAAGCTGTGTCACACAACACCAACAATGTCAAAACAGAGGTATGGGGACAAACTTCTGAAATTAAAGACAGTCAATATCCCTTTTGTTAAAATTAATTCATTGCAAAACCAACATATTCCAACGTGTGTTTTAACTGTCATCATTAAAAATATATATATTTTTACAGAAATGTTTTTTTAAGGAATGATCTTCGTTTGCCTTTGGCACACATTATTCCACATGACATCATTTTTGTAACCTGATAATCATAATCCAGTCTTTCATCATGTAATTCTTCTTTCAAAGATCATTCAGTTACATGAAACAGGATGATGGATAAACAAGGGGGATAATAATAAGACTTTTCATGTCATCTAGGCTGACACAAAGTCAGAATCTTCTTTCTCTCTTATTTACAAAGTCCTGATTTTTTTTCCCTGCTGTTATTGGTTTATATGTGCAGAAAAATTGGACAGTTATTTGACAAATAACAAAGTTAACAAGCATTACCATAAGAATCATAAAATAAAATCACCAAATGAAAATGTGATATGGACATACAGGTGATGATAAATGTACAAAACTAAATATATTAGTTAAAACAAAAGGTATACAATGCATGAGAGAAAGCAAAAAGATGAGCTGAAAATATCCTAAATCAAATATTTAATAATCAACTAAGTAAAAAACAAACAAAATGGCCTACTCAATTTTCTTTAACCTGCAGTATCGGAGATCGGGCTTAAACACAGAAATAAAAAAGTATTTCCATTCAATGGGGATGCTATCTAAAAAATAAGATATACAAAAAGCGCCACACCCATTTATACTGTACATTCAATTAATGACAAATGACTGCAAAA
Organism: Percopsis transmontana; assembly: GCA_025447815.1. NCBI lineage: Eukaryota > Metazoa > Chordata > Actinopteri > Percopsiformes > Percopsidae > Percopsis > Percopsis transmontana. The sequence continues at coordinate 18,636 of JAOEHI010003032.1, forward strand.
TAGGTTTTTATTTGTAATAAGACTTGGAATAAATCAGTGCCCAGCTAGATTTACACATTAGACACATATCAACTGTAATGAAATAAGTTGCTCATATACCAAAAGAGAGAATAAAATATGAACCAAAGTGACTTGTTGCTGAGAGCAAACTAAATCTGCAGAATGATTTATGTTAAGAGTTCAAGGAACAGAAAGAAAAAACTAAATTCCAAATGTACTACTAAATGTAAACATAAAGGATACATATCTGCAGATTTGGTTTGGTATTAAACAGAAAAAGAGGTATATGGAATGCTCCGGATGAGTGGATGGACACCTGTCACCACATACCGAGGTAAAAGCAAAAGGTAGCTATCTTCTTTCCACATAGACATTAAATTGTTTATTTTTTTCTGCTGTAAAAACCCTCAACCTTCCCTCCTGTGTAGTAGTAGTTTTTCAGATGCACCTCAGTGACCTTTTTTTTTTGTTTAACAAAAGACAGCCCTGCAAGCATATACAGTATGTTAGCCAAGCACACACTTAGACAAAATGGCAGTTATCTATTACTAATGAATTGTTTTTTTTTAGTGGCCCTAGCTCATATCTCCAGCTCTAATAGGCCCAAGTGGCCCCCGTTAAAAAAAAACAAGGCAAGGTTATCTGGGATTAAATCTACTGTGATGTTGGTGAGTGGGGGTTCTGTAGTGTGTTTGTCTATAGCCTGTTTTCTTTAAAGAAGGCAAGGAAAAAAGCTGAGTATGGCTTTTTTTGGAGGGGACTGGTAGAATGGGGCCCTGGAGGGAGGCTTTGGGGACAAGGCAAGCCTTTCACAGCCTCGACACCTGCTTCCTTCCCCCCCCTGCAGAAACATTCCTAGTCTCTCTCTCCAGCTGGATGCCTCCTCTCCTCTTCCTGTGTGTGTGTGTCTTCATGTATGTGTGTTTGCAGTGGCAGCGCACGTGGCAGTGTTAAAGTGTATTAATTTTAACCGAAGGTCAGACCCGAAGAGCCAAAAGTTAATGACTTCAGGATGCGGCTACATCAGCATCATTTGCTGTATGCCCCTATACACTGTATGAAAGACATAACCCAGCTACCTCTAATATTTCCTAGATCGTCCTGAAAGTTTCACGGGAGTTGGCAGGGAGTGTGTGCCAACATGGCTCTTTAATGCTTTGAAAACCAAGGATATAACCTTATGCAGAAAATGTAATATATTTAAAATAACAACAAGGGTTTAAGAACTTTAATTGAAAACTTGTAAAGTCTGTATGCGTTGAGCAGCACAATGAAATAAACCAGAATAATAGACTGTGCCGAGTCTAGTGGTCTAGGTGTTGGAATCCCAGCCGGAAGGTCGTGGGTTCGAGCCCCAGAGTTGTCCTACCTGTAAGCATCCTTGAGCAAGATGTCTAACCCCTATCCGCTGTAATTGTAAGTCGCTTAGGATAAGCGTCTGCTAAATGACCTAATTGTAACATGGCACTTGGAATGTGTGGCTGGTTTTAAAACTGGGACAGGTGTGGAGATGGACTAAACCACAGAGCAAATCATTTTAAATGCAACAAGAGAGTAACCTACTCAACTAGACAGCTTTTTGAAACCTACAATTATCTTTAATGAGCATTCTGCTCTTCTCATTTAATTAGGTGGCTTGCCATGTTCACACAGTGTAGGTAGGTATAAGCCTGACAAACACCAGTAGAAAACAGTGCTGAGATGGTCGAGTATTAACTTGTGGGAGGTCTGTTTTTTTCAGTGCTTCTCAACAGTCGAGTCAGGACCCCCACAAAATAAAAAATTAAAATTTAGTATTAAAAAAAATGTGACGACCCCTGCCATATTTTTGCTACCAATTATAAATGTTCCATAAGCAAAGAGTAGTACATTGTGCCAGTTAAGATAGCTTCACATCACATCTCCACCACGTTTTTTATGACGGTGTGACAGCCTGTAATTTGGTTCTTCCGTTTCTTCACAACTACCACCGCTGTAGCCAGACACCGTAATAAAAACAATACCACTCTCTCTCTCTTTCTCATTCAATCTTTTTTAAAGCTACATATGTGGTCCCTGTAGAAACCTGACTTCTAACTGTTGCTGCACTAGTGACAATTGGCGTGAGAAATTCTTTGGGGAAAATCAAGTTTCGCTCTCTTTTGAGCTGAAATAAAGCACTAACATAATAACAGTAATTTATCTGGGAACATTTTGTTTTGTAATCAAGGTTCTATTGTAGCAACTACAAAACAAATCCTGCAATGCTGATGCAGACTAGATGCAGCGCAATGGTAGAATGGCACACATTTATCTGGGTGTAGGGTTGTGTCTACGTAGGGAGGCGGTGGGTGTAGCTATGGATGGAGCAGAAAGAAACTGGATGGAACAATGAGTTCTGAATAATAATAATAATAATAATAATCCTGAATAACTTCTGAATGGTTAAACATAATAACACACCCTGGGTGAACCATGGCCATGAATGGCTTCCCTGGTAGCCATATCAGTCAAAACCTTGTGAATTAATAATATTTTCGGATTTATCTAAGTGGGAAATGTTGCTTCCTGAAATACTTCTCCAGGCTGTGACATCAAAAAATATAGTTTAAGAGAAGTGAAATATTTTTGTATAATAAGTTTCATATACAGTATATGTGTGTGTGTGTGTGTGTGTCTTCAAGGTTCGTGTTTTTGCATGTGTTGAGACATCCAACGTGTTTCATTTGTTCAAGCTATGAGGCCTTCCCTGAGTAGGGCAGGAACTCCAACCGAGGTTGGAATTCATAGTAAAGTGAAGTATGGTTATTGTGCAGTCAAGTTACATGGACAGTATGATGGTAAACTCCTGAGGCGAAAACATCAAAACTACCGTTATCGCTTTCTCTTCAAACTTATTCACACATTTCATTTTTATATTTCAGGAAAAAAAGTTACATCAGCAATACCAGGATGAAGAAAATACATATATGTTTCGTTTTCTATGGAAATATTGCCATTGATAAAAGGCATTATTTTTCCTCTTTAAAGACTTGAGAGATTGCACGAAAATAAGCGAGAATGTCCTACACAGTACAGCGAGCAGAGAATTGGCAAAGGTTCATAAGTAACTGTGCAACACAAGTGTGAGGAAGCGATCCGATGAAGGACATCCAATCCGTGCATCGCAATGGACTGAAGAGCCAATCAGAAAAAAGCTTGGGAGGAGCCTGTTCCAAATGACGATGTAATCGCGACAACAGCTGCTGCCATAGTTAGACCATAATTTTATTTCTGGACAGGATATGAATCAAACTGTCCGTCGTTTGGTCATAACACTCAGTAAATCTATAGTTTCAGCTGTAATGGTGTGTGTGTCTGGGTTTGGACGGTACCAGCACTGTAGATGTGTTGGGTGGCAGTACTGTCAACCACCCGCCCGGCTGTTGCCTACCTTGATCATCAGTGAAGGGGAAGAAGAGAAAATAAACAAACCCCTTATTAACATTAATGGTCACCCTATGCTCCAAGTGCTGCTGGGGTCTTGATTTTCTTAAGGGGAGTTGGCGGGGCTGAGAGTGGGGCTGGATGCATCTGAGCGGCTGTAGTCACTCAGGGATCCGGAGCGAGTGCCGCTCGCGGCTCCGCCACACGGCCGCTTCAGCATGGAGGGCTGGAAGTCGGAGTGGCGGCGGGCGTGCTTCATCAGGTGGTCGCTGCGCATGAAGCGCTTGTCACACAGCGGGCAGCCAAACTTCTTCTCCCCCGTGTGCGTGCGGTAGTGGCGCGCCAGCTCGTCCGAGCGGGCGAACTTCTTGTTGCATTCGAGCCATGTGCACGGGAACGGGCGCTCCCCTGGAAGACAAGAGTCAGGTACATGGTTCAAATCCTGAGATGTGGACAAAGACAAAGACTGAGCAGAGGAGCTGGCTGCAAACATTTTTACTCATTCATTTCCATTCACAGAATCCAGGTGGAAAAAGATGTTGGCATCAGTAAAATGTTATAGAAAAGGTAACAGTAAACTTGCAAGTAAAGCTATATCAATCAGATGTATTTTGCCAATTACATATGAATATACAAGGAATTTGACTTGGTGCACTGCAGTAGCAAACATAAAGACAGACAAAAAGCTGAATATATTTAAAAAGCTAGGACCAGCGACTACAGTATGCTATGCGGGAGGATCTAGAACAATGTAAAGAAAAAATCTATAGCTGAATTTATATGAAACCTAAACTGTCAGTATAGCACCCGGCGCTAGGACTACATGGAATGGCTCAGCAACAGCTGGCAGACTTTCTACCACACCAAAGGTTTTCACCACCCCTTAGAAATGCTTAGTGTTAGTTTCCAATCAATCAAAATCCAGTATTTCAACACGTCAACCAGCAGAAAGACCGCAACTTTTTCCACTGCACTTCCAAGGAACAAATAATCTCCTCATCAGGTGATAATACCAGCCTCAACCTATCAAAAAGAAAACAGATTGTTCCGGGAATGTTGGTCTGGTTTCTATGTACCTTAGTCTTGTACTGTACGGTATACCTTAAGTTGTGGAAAGCCAGTTTCAGGCCTTAAAAAAGCAGCAATTTTTTTAAATTTGCATTGTTGCTGTGGGTTTTAAATAGGTTCTCTACAGAGTGTGAGTATCTATAGTATAAAGTGTATATAGCTTTAGTAATCTGAACCTGACTTAACCTGCAATTGCAGTTGGGGAGATGTTCTACACATTAGCATTGTCAAGTTTCCTATCCAGAATTAAAAAAAAGTCCTACTAAAGTTTAATGGATTTTTGTCCCTTGACATGGTTAATGGTTGAGGTGTATTGTTTATTTCCTTGTGCTTGTAAAACCCTTATGAACTGGGGTATGGCAAGAACCCTTACTTGACATTAGGAAATGCACATTTAGAAATGTAAAAACAAATACATAACAGTATACTGTCTCAATAAAACAATATTAGATTCATTTTAGTGAAATAATAAATCTTGTAGATGCATCCACATACGTATATGTACAAACAGGTTCATACGAATCTGTCTACCTGACAGAAGGCCTACACAGTGAGTAACAGATCCGACCACTTCAATATTTAACTGGTTGTCAGCACACACACACACGTACACACACACACACACACACACACACACACACACACACACACACACACACACACACACACACAGAGAGATACGTATCAGGTGTTGTCCTTCATATCGGGGAACATCTCGCTGGATGTTTGAGTGTTGACTTACGCTTACTTCACCCACAATGTGCTGTCAATTAATGGAAGATAATACTCTTACACCTACAAACCTACAAATAATGTATTGGCTTAGTTCTTATGCCGACTGACTCTACTTACTACCTACTGCCTGTTATTTTTCTCTACTGGTGTAGATAGTTTTAGTTCCCTCTGGGACTAATAAAGTGATACATTTTCGTAAAATTCTGACAAAAAATTCCTTGTTGGAATTATTTTTACTACAGCATTAGGGCAGTTATTTTTATTACAACAATAAACTGTAGTCAACCATGTGCCCAGTGCAGTGCAGAGCATCTTGGATGAATACAGTATTGGGTAGGATTTACTGAGGGTGGGCGTTTTCGCAAAGTTTTGGTCGTCTTAAAAGATTAATTAGCGTGAGCAGAGGGTTTTTGCGTGAGCAATTCGATTAATATTGAATTTTAGGCATTTCTGTGGGAGTCTCAACATACTGGTCAAAGGTTGCAAAACAGCTTAGACAATATGCAAATAAAGGTTTTTGCATCTGCAAAGGAATCAAAGCCTGAGAGCTGATTGCCAGTGCTGTTTCGCACGTAGAGAGAGCAGGTACAAACCCCAAAGCAAAAAGGTTATTTAAGTGAGTGAACATCACTATAGTGTCTGTTTCGTCTCTACAGGAATGCAGTGTGTGAATTAGTGAATTAGACTTCACTTTGGCAATCATAGTAAGATTAGTTTTGAATTTAAATATGTGCAGTCTGCATCTAGAGAGCCTACAGATTCTACTGTTTATAGACACTTGGGTGGTTTTTTAACAATATCCAGTTATCATTGCTTCTGGAGAATTTCCTATGACGTTAGCTGTGAACACTGTGGGTCGCGTGGTTCTCTTACTTGATGACACATCTGTTTATTCAGGGTTTTGGAGCTCTTACAGGACAGCTCTTTCAATTCACTGGATTCATTCAGGCATTCGCCAGTATATTTACACATTAATGACAACCAAAGGTAAGAGGAAGGAACGCTACACATCTATTGTGGAGATGATTCTGTGTCAGTATTGTGCAGGACAAATTGTTGATGACTTTGTGTAATGGCTTCCTGACCTCGAGCTGCATTACAAAAGCAGACGCTTTTATCCAAAAAATTGCATACTATTACATGGAGCAGATAAGGGTTAGACATCTTACTCAAGGATGCTTACAGGTAGGCCAAGTCTGGGGCTTGAACCCACAACCTTCCGACTGGGAGTCCAACACCTAGACCACTAGATGTTAATATGTTGCATGTTTTCTTTTAAATTCCGCTTGCAGGCCAGATTTCCCTGATGGGACACTAGTTGGAAACTAATTAAATGGACATTCTGTTTGCTGAGTGCAGAGTGTGTGACCGCCTCTCCACCATTCTCATTGTCTGTGTGAAAGCTTGCCTGTAATGAGCCTCTAAAAAGAGAACAATAAAAAGTAACAAGCTGGAAGTGCCTGAGCTAACCAGCTGAGTGTTTATGTTTCCCTGTTGGAATCACACATTCCCAGTGCCCTTACATAATAAGGCAGTGAACCTGACTGATGTTGCTTTAGTGCACACACACACACACACACACACACACACACACACACAAACCACTGCCGAAAAAACAAACGCACCAGTAACTGCTTCCAAATATACACGCTGCACATGCACTTACCCACGCACACCATACATGTGTGCACAAAGACAAACGCGTAGGGGATACACAGACTAGATCATTAGTTTTTCTGCTGGGTTTGGTATGAACAGAACCAATGCAGAACAGTTGAAAACAATCCTTGGTCCTTCCAGTCGCACCAAGTGGTTGTACTGTTCTAGAAAACAAACAGGTGGAACATTGTGGCCATGACCCCCAGCCATATATATAAATACTGTGTATATACTATACTGTATACACAGTATAATGTATCTGTGGGAATATACACTATACAGTATGCCTGTGTGAGCATGAGTTGGAGGCAGACTCCCAGTATCCTGTCCTGCAATGTCTTGTCCTGATAAGTGGTATTGACTCGCTGCCAAACTGCTACACCGTGATTCTGTCAGACAGGAAGTAGTAATCAGGGAACTATCGTTATGGCAAACAGATAGAACACCGTGACCCACTTCCATCATGTAAGCACACAGCACACCGTTACATCACTGTGTGCACTTTGTACTATGCGAGTGCGTGTGCGCTGTATATGAGTACCTTTTCATGTGTGTGTGTGAGCTCTCTCTCTCTCTTTCTCTCTCACTCCCTTACACGCATACACACCCAGCACACACAAAGTATTTCCCCTGAAGTAAAATCTGTGATGTCACCGTTGATTTACTTATGTAAATTACCTCATTCACCGTAACGTAAGTGTGTGAACAAAAGGTTGCTTGGAGGTCACAGTGCACAATCTATGGTTGCACCAAAACCCTCTTCAGCACCTATTGAGCTTCAAAGGGTAAGATGCTTCCTGGCTGTTCAGTGTGTGACCACTAGTTTAGTCCAATCTAGAAAGGAAAAAGTCCAGTGACCAGTTTGGCTGGTATAATAACAAATTTGTTGAGATTTGGCTTTTGGTCAGACGTTGGTTGGTTCTTAGTTAAACCAGGACTTAGCCGCATGCCACACCTTGAATGTGCGTCTGTATGCACAGTAAGTTATCAACATGCACTCTAAACCGTGGAGTTCGTGTGGGTGACCGACTCTGAGGAACAAGGAAGAAACACAACAAGGAAAATGTTCCAGATCCTTCCTTTGATGAGTCAGATGGCACAGCATAGAACTGGTACAAACATGTCAGCAAAACATGCCACCGCCACCACAATTGAAAATGAACAATGACCCACTTAAGTGAGTTGGACATTTCAAAGTGTTTCGTGGCAGGCAGCGGCAAGGCCGATTGCACGGCAGTGACCATAACAATCCCAAACATGTGGAGCGCTGACATGGGGCCCAAACACATGATTAAGACGAGAGAGACAAAGGCTTGCCTCGGGTCACGCGGTTCAAGAGGACCTCCATTTCACGTATTCTGACAGCAGAGTAAAGAAGAACGCTTTTGTCAACACCCTAATGACTGCGTTCAATTCCATTTTAAAGAACGTGCATTGAAAAAAGGCTAAACGGCCAAGTACAAAGAAAGGTGTGATTCATTTTCGTACAGTAAGTCGCCATATCAGGTTATCATAACACAACACTTTACAAGGTTAGTAAAGTTTTTACATTAGCTTTACATTGCCATTTTACTCTAAACTAGACACTCAATCTGCAAAACTTAAGGCCCATTCAGTTAACCACAACGGCACGCTACAGTGAACATCCTACCGTATTAAACTGTGCACTGTAATATGATTGATAGTTACACAAATCATAGGGGCATATCTCTAAAATAACATCACTAAAATGGCTACAGGTGGTGTTTGTTTACAACAAAATTCTTTGATTTCAGACCAAAACTAAATAACAATAAAACTAAATACAATTTAAACATCAGAACCAGGCTGTAAACAAAAACCAATGAACCCTGTAATATAGCAAAACAGGGCAGAAAGCAACAATTTGGTAATTACATATTATAAAATGTCCATCATACAAATTGGGTTGAATGAATTGATTTTTGTAAACATCAACATGTGATACAAACAACTATTTCTATTCTAATATTGTATTTAATGTATTAAGTTACAAATAGCAGTCTGGTATAGGGGTTCCCATTCTTGCGCATTGTCCTCAGGGGAGAACTCTGAGGAGCTGACGGGAGTTATGAGGAGGTGGAAGAGGTCGTCCCAGGAAGCCGTGGGTCTACTGGAGGTCTACGCTACAGGAGGAGTAGATATGAGCTTGTGGATGTGTAGATGGGATAGGAGGAGGTGACAGGAAGTGTAGGTATTGTGAGAGGCAGGTCACAGTGGAATGAGTTCATCTCAGAACAGGAAACCAGAGACCTACACCCCCCACGCCCACCACCACACACACACAAACACACTCCCGACTTTTCCTATCCTTTCTTCCCTAACTCCACACTCCAGCCATCCCCCTCCAACACACACACACTCACACCTCCAGCTGCTCAATGTTCCCTTTCTTCAGTGCTGACATGAAACCAGAATGACTGATTCAGTACTGATGGGAGCTGTGTCTGTGGGGGGGTGTGCACACGCATTTCTTGGTGCGTGTGTGTGTGTGTGTTTGTGCACGCGTGTGTGAACACTGGCTTATGTGTCTGCATGTCTGCATTTTATTCAGTGGTTGTGTGCGTACGCCTTCACGTGCACGGGCTAGCTTGTGCATATGTGTCTTTATTTAATGGTTGTGTGGTGGTACAAAGTAAATACCAAGGAGCTCTAAGGAAGAAAGGCCCCTCTGTGTCTCAGCTACCTGTCTTATTTTACATTTCACTGCTTTCATAATGCATGACCAGGGTCGCCAAGGAGATTCTGACAGAACGGCGTTTCCCTTTCAGGTCGGAAAGGGGAGATGGGGGCTGTTGTAGGGGGGAAACATACAGTAGGCTACATGTCCCGTGTCACACCCTTATGTCATGCATGCTACTAGCCTGCTAGCTGCTACTAACTCAGCAGAGAAGTTGTAACAGTGGCGTGCCATGGATTCTATCCCCAGGCCTTCTGCAACTGTTCTTAGTGTAGGATAATCAGCAGTTGCGTCAGTGGCAACCCACTAGGGGGTGCTGGCGGGGCAGTGGCACCTGGTCCCAGGCTATTAGGGGGCCCCCTAAAGCCACTCAATTGTGTAGAAGCAGGGCCCCATCATAACTTTCCAGGGTCACCAGCTAAACCCAGGTGATACTATTTAAGAAGTTGGCACATGGCCACAATCGTAGGACTTCAACAGACAGTGTTCATAGTCATGGTTCAATAATGTAGACATGTTTACTAGCGCTTCCTGCTGTGGTCCTTGGACTCCTGGGATATATGGTTGGGATCAGGCATCAGAATCAGATTAATCGCAAAATCCATCTTCCTTCGCATTGCGTTGAGGAAACTATCTACCATCCGTACGTAGACGGATCCCATCGATGCTGTCAGGGAAATCGACACCATTTTTATTGTAAAACCTAACCATTACAGATAATTCGGTAAATAGTGGAAAGAAGTGTCTTGTTTGGGATTACATCCTAAAATCACCCAATGTTGCCATGTTTGGTCAATTTTAGATTGTCGCCACACTAACCAGCTATAGCTACAAGTACACTAGGAAGCTCAAATGATTTAGCTGTGATGTCCAAACTAGTACATGCCTCTAAATCAAATGTTAACAGAAGTAAGGAAAAATCCCTTTTCAGTCTAAAATGTGATCCATTTTTAAATGTACTTTAAAGCAGTTGAATTTGTTTAAATGAGTAATGAGATCAAATAAGAATGATCAGGAAAGGCTTAGGGGTAAATGCAAGATACGTCACACACCTGTACATCATCTATAGTGATTGTCACATATCACAGAAGTGCATAGAATTTAAATAAGCTAGAATGTCATTTTCAGTATAAAGTATAAAAGCAGTGCTCAAAAGGAAAATAAAAGCAAGATCTGGAAAATTAGCAGAACCAAGACCCTTCTAAGTACCGCTAATTCTGAAAAAAGGACTTTTTACATCTATAAATGCATGGGAACATCTACAAAAAATTCCTGGGGAATTTCTTTTAGGTCCCATCCCATTCCAATGCCAGTTGGAAACTGCCTGTCTAAAACCCAAGTAGCATGCATGTGTCAGTGTGCACACTGATGAAATATGTGCAGTGTCGACATGCACTTACAATAACACTCCCAGGGCATATCTGTTTATCTGGAATTACCCTCTCTTATAGTGGGTGGCGTGAGTTGAGTCCTATAGACTGTATAGTGTGTCAGTATGTAGGCTACTGTGATGTGTGTACTGTGTAGGTTAGTACGGTAGCAGATGTTGGGCTCCACATGTTACATAGATGATCTGATCTTCTAAGGATTAAGTTCAGCCAAATTGAATGTGAAATTTCTGAACATACTGACACAGCCCTGTTGATGTGCCCTAGAGCTAGGCAGCCTACCACTAGTCACTTATATGGAGCTGCACAGCCACAGCTGCAATTGTTCTAGCTAGTTCTCAGTAAATACACTCATATCAGTGTTCCTCCTCGAGCCACGTGTGTGTGTGGGGTGGGGGGTGGGGAATACTCATTACATTTGTAACACTAGATCTACATCCAATCCACATCCAACGCATGCACAGTATTCGTACTGTACTGTATAGTGATCCACATCATAATATATTGTATGAGGACAATATTGTACTGATACTGTACTGTAACCATAGCAGGATTAGTACAGGATCAGGGCAGTACTTGTAGAGAAAACGAGACAGATGGAGGTAGATGGAGGACTTGCCATGTCCCAAGTGAGAGGATGGTTGGATCTGGCAGACAGTTTGCCCGCTGCTCTCCACGTCTACTGTGTTGGCAGCCAGTGATGCTGGGCGCCTCTTTGGAGACCAGGTCTAGTAGTTTTTCATCACTAAAGCTCTTTATTAAAAGCTCCCGAGGTTTAAATGTATGTGGTACATGGGTCCCCCTAAAGAGGTGGGTCACTAGTCTGTTGTCTGTTGTTGCTTGGTTCTATAGGTCAATCCTATAGGTTGATGTGTGATACTAGTCATGATCAGGAGTGCTTTTTGTTACTCTGTCAGCTGTCAGTATGTCAGGGTAGCTCTGCGAGAGTTTTAACCACTAACCTCTAGATATTGAGATGTTCTTAACTTAATCTGTTTTACAGTTGTTCCTCTTAACATGTGCGCCCATCAATGCCTAGATAAAGTATAGATAATACTACTTTTTGCATAGCGCCTATATGTTTATATATACTGTATATATATATATATATATATATATATATATATATATATTCTTTAAAGTAGATTATTTCAAGGTTAAACTAGTTGAAATCTAAATAAATGTAGAAACTAAATGTAGAAACTTGCACCTTAGAATAAATTATCCTTCCCCACACATGTTAAAGGCTATGCAGAAAGATTCAATATCTATAGTAGTCTTTATTAGAGAACTTTTTAGCAGCGTAATTGAGGCAGTGCATTTGCTGTTGTGGTTCTAAAGAATCGTGTCGTGTAAACCTGCTGTGGGGGTAGAGGACTTCCATTCCCTACCCCCACCCTTCCTTAAGCCAAATCATAGTGAGTATCAATCTGGTAAAGCTGACCAGGGAAAGATAATGAGTAGTTTCTAAAGATGCTCATTTGTTTAAAACAGTGACGATTTTTTCTTAAATAACTGTTTATTATTTTTGTCAAATGTGAGCTTTCTTAGGCTAATAGGTGTTTGTGCTTCTGACCTAATCGTACATTCAAGAAACCTCTTCAGACTTCCTGAAAGAAACATGTTCTCTGATTTATGTCCTCTGTTTCTCCTTCCTGGAAGAGCAGTGATTGTGAGTGCAGGAAATACATTGTTTCTCATTGGGGATTAGCTGATGCTACCCATCTGTGCTTATCTCGATGTCCATTCGTATTACTTTTCTGTAAATAATATGTTCAGGTGAAATATACTGTGGCCCTCGGGATCTTATATTTTTTGTGTGCTGTCATAAGAACAAAGGACTCCATGAGATTTGTTTGTTATATACTGAAAATGTTCATATGCAAGAGTTACAGCACGTGTTTCATTTTTCACCAAATTACAGAGGGAGAGGTGTGTCTTACAATTTACAATTTACAATTTACAAT